>JABUQX010117758.1:7500-15000 GCA_015478945.1 Trachelipus rathkii
GTGATGAAGGCAGTGACGCAGATTATAATAAATATAATAGTGATAATGAGCATCAAAATTTATTATTAGAAACGACAATCGATTTAGGAAATAAAAGTAGTGATAATTCAGAAAATTCTACAATATAAAAAGTTTATTTACAGTTTGGATCAAAATCTTATAGTAATAAGTAATATATTAATTAACTCCTTTGAAAGAATATTTTCAAACCATGTAATGGTATGGTGATATTCATAGGAAAAATTTAGAAGCAAATTTGAAAGGCAATCTTACAATCAAAATGAAAATAGAATGTTTCTAAAACATTTGATAAAGAATTACAGTAAATGAAAGAATATAATAAGGTGTTAAATATCTGTCTTCAACTATCTTTAATTTCTTTGTTCATATATATATATATATATATATATATATATATATATATATATATATATATATATATATATATATATAATATTTTCTTTAACTATATAACTTCTTCATATTCTTTATCTTCAACTGTACTTATGTAGCAACCTTGTAACCAATAGCTGCACTCTTTCAATAGCCTTAGCAGCAACGCTCATATATATATTTGCTATATATATATATATGTATATATATATGTATACTCATATGTATATATAGCACCAACTTTCTTCATATATCTTAGCTGCTAACATATATAACCAACCAGCAATATATATAGCCTTAATAATATATATATATAGAAATATATATATATGTTTATAGCAATATAATAACCAATAACTGTGCTATTCTTCTTCTATGTGTAGCCCATGTAGTAGCCAGCCCAGTAGTATGCAGCAATAACCAGCCCAGCTGTAGCCAGCCAATATGTATGCGCCCCTTCCCAACTGTAACTAACCAGCAATAGCAACAATATATATATGAGTATATGTATGTTTATAACTATAATATATGTAATAATAATAATAATATATAATAATATATATAATATGCTCAGTAGCCAGCCAGCATGCACCAGCAACAACAACAACCAGCCAGCAATATAGTAGCCAGCCATATATATATATATATATATGAAATCTATATATAATAGGTATATATATATAATTATTATATATTCTCTCTCTCTCTAGATATATATATATATATATATATATATATATATATATATATATATATATATATATATATATATATATATATATATATATATTTATATATATATATATAAAAATAAAAAAATATATATATATATATATATAATATATATAGTTATATATCTAACTATATATATATATATACTATATATATATATATATATATATATATAATACTTAGTATAAATATAAATATAACAACCCATATGAAATGTATATATATAACCAATATATACATAACTATATACTACTATCTTTATATAGAAGCATGTATATGTATATATGTATATATAGTATAGATGCTATAACATAACTTTATATATATATATATATATATAACCCTCAATTATAACTATTTGTAAAAAAATTAAAATTTATATTTATGTTCGTACTTATGCCAAGATTTGCGTAAACAAAATTTTGACATAAGTACGTAACAAATTGTATAAAAGGCTTCCCCGTTGCCTTATTGAGCATTCTCTCCCATTTTCTCTCCCGCTCTCTTCTCATTATCACTCGGACTCACTACTCACTTGCTTGCTCCCAAGAAGACAGAAATCCGAATTACAAGAAAACCAAACTTTCAGGCAAGTGAGGTAAAACTTCAGGATAAGTCCGCAACAAGCAGAATCGACTCTCCTCAATTTACAAAGATTTTCAAAAGAATAAGTTGGCAAGGCGGTTAACACAGGAAAAGGCCGTGACTGCTCATAGAACTTTAGAAGATAAAAGAGAGAATCTAGTAATATAGTACCCTCAATTATAACTATTTATAAAATTAAAAAATTTATATTTATGTTCGTACTTTTGCCAAGATTTGCGTAAACAAAATTTTGACATAAGTATGTAAACAAATTGTTTAAAAGGCTTCTCCGTTGCCTTATTGAGAATTCTCTCCCATTTTCTCTCCCACTCTCTTCTCATTCTCACTCGGACTCACTACCCACTTGCTTGCTCCTAAGAAGAAAGAAATCCGAATTACAAGAAAACCCAACTTTCAAGCAAGGGAGGTAAAACTTCAGGAAAAGTCCGCAACAGCAGAATTGATCCATTTCAACTTACAAAGCTTTTCAAAAGAATATATTGGCAAGGAAGGTAAACACAGGAAAAGGTCGAGACTGCTCATTGAACTTACGAAGAAAAAAGAGAGAATCTCAATAAAGGGGAGACTGTTGTTATTTATATTTTATTGAATAAATCATCATTTGTTTTATGACTTTTATATCATTAACCAACACATATAGAGGCCTACATAGGAACAGAAAAATATAATAATCACTTTTAAAAGGGCCCCTATATATTGGTAACTCCGAAAGTAAAACATCCAGCGCCTTCTGATATTCCATCGGCATTTCACCAGTAACTACTTAATACGATGCCAAACGACGAAGAATTGGATACATACACTCTATCTTACAAACTCCATCCTCACCAAGAAAGTTCGTCTCCAAAAGAAAACAACCAAAATGAAGAAAAAGAAAAAACTAAAATAATACTAAAAAATTAAATCGGATCACTCCAAGAAGATGACTCAAACGAACCGCAAACGAACGTTATCAGTACGGACTTCTTTTATCTTTCTCAATTAATTTTGGATTATGGTCTAAAACTCATTTTAAATTTCAATATGAGCCTTCAGGCTCCTCTTCAAATTCTGAATTATTCGGTATCATCTCCCAATTTGTTTTTTACAGAAGAAGAATTTACAACTGCAAAAACTGAACTGGTATCTTTCAACTTTCTCAATCTTCCTGGTCATCACCACTTCATCTCATTTCAAAATTACTCCAGGTGAGTGACGCCCATGTGGTGATTGTAGAACATTAAATCCTATACCAAACCAGATTCGCAACAAGTTCTTTTTCAAGATTTCCATAAGTTTGTCTCATCCAAGTGTCAAAGCTTCTCTTCGAAATGAAGACGCGCAATTTTGGCCTATATGGATCAAGATATTCACGTATGGACGTAATCTTCTCACCAATGTCAAAATTCCACGATTCATCGTCAAGTGACATTCTCATACCAACTTGTGTGCGATATCTCTAATATTTTATATAACATTTGTATTTTCTTGCATTCAAATGTTTGCATATTTGCTTATATCTAACGGATATAATCAAATATGCTTATATTTGAATGTACCTTTCATTGTATAATATTTTGAATTTTGTTTATATACCATTTTATATTTTGTAATCTCTTACATTCCAATGTTTGTATGTGTGCTTATGTCTTCGGACATAATCAGATATGCTTATATTTGAATGTCATTGTCATTATATATTTCTTTTTATTATTTTTAGTCATTGACATGTTTTATATGTTTGTGCGCATTTTCGAATGCCCCCAAATATGTATGCATTTGAATGATTATTATTCTTTTATATTATGTATTTATATACTTTACCACTCCGTATTTAGCGTGGAAAGTAATATAGCACCCTCAATTATAACTATTTATAAAATTTCAAAATTTATATTTATGTTTGTGCGCCTTTTCGAATGCCCCAAATATGTATGTATTTGAATGATAATTATTATTCTTTTATATTATGTATTTATATTCTTTACCACTCCGTATTTAGCGTGGAAAGTAATATAGCACCCTCAATTATAACTATTTATAAAATTTAAAAATTTATATTTATGTTCGTACTTGTGCCAAGATTTGCCTAAACAAAATTTTGACATAAATACGTAACAAATTGTATAAAACGCTTCCCAGTTGCCTTTTTGAACATTATCTCTCATTTTCTCTCCCGCTCTCTTCTCATTATCACTCGGACTCACTACTCACTTGCTTGCTCCCAAGAAGACAGAAATCCGAATTACAAGAAAACCAAACTTTCAGGCAAGTGAGGTAAAACTTCAGGATAAGTCCGCAACAAGCAGAATCGACTCTCCTCAATTTACAAAGATTTTCAAAAGAATAAGTTGGCAAGGCGGTTAACACAGGAAAAGGCCGTGACTGCTCATTGAACTTACGAAGAAAAAAAGAGAGAATCTCAATAAAGGGGAGACTGTTGTTATTTATATTTTATTGAATAAATTATCATTTGTTTTATGATTTTTAAACCACTTCTCTGTTCCCGATTCAGAGTAGTGCGATGCTTTCTTAATCGGCTCTAGTTGGGAGTCTTCGCGTCTTCGCTCTGTAAAAAAAGGTTGGAACGCGATGAGGCCACTCTGCGAAGTGAATTGCGATCTCCACTGCCGAGAAACCGTACCGATGAAATTTAAAATAAATAAAAATAGCTTTTGAAAAATTTAAAATAGTTAAAAATGTTGAAAACTTGTATGAAATTACCGTTTTCTGAGAATACGAAGAACTTACTCCCGAGTGAGACGGAAAGATGCCAAATGTTGAATTTTTTTCTTTTTCACTAAAGAATATCCCACGGGTAAACAAGAACGTGGGCAAGAGTCCGGGGTTTCTCGGCCTACGGGGGGACGACGGGGGACTGCCCCCCCTCTGTCCCTCCGTCGGCTAGACCCCCCTAAAAAAGGATATAAAAATAAAAAATAATATTTTCCCAAAGCGTAAACTTAAAATACTATTTGGCAACTTTTAATTGTTCTCGGGAAGTAATGTACGGATTCAAGGTCATTCACACCGAAGCTTCCTCGATCTAAAATTATAATAGTATATAAGGTGGTATTAATAAATATTAGAATAAAATAATTTTTTTTTAAGTTTCATCGATGAAATTGCTTGTTAAAATCAAAAATGTTATTTTTTTCCTGTAGCTGTTATAATTTTTTATGACGGATAATCGAAAAGCTGGCCTATATATATATATATATATATAACATATATATATATATATATATATATATATATATATATATATATATATATATATATATATATATATATATATATTACTATGCTGTGAACTTTGCTCATATTTTCATTTTCACAAAACATATATGTATATATATATATATATATATAATATATATATATATAATATATGTATAATATATTTATATATAGCATATATATATTCTTTCTTTCTTCACATATAGCAATCGTAGATCTATATAAATATATTTGTACACAAATTATCGTTAACTTAGCCTTATATATATATAGCATATGTATATAACCTTGCTATATGTTTCCTTGCTATATTTCCAACAACCTTGCTAGCCAACAACTTAACCCATATATATATATGCCTTATATATAGCCAATACCCAACTCAATATATATATATATATAACCTTATATATATATACTTATATATATATGGTTATAATTGGTTTAAAACTACAACTTTTGGTTTAAAACTACAACTTCCATATCTCAAAAAACTACAATAGATACAGGAAAGGGAATACATTGTTGGAATCCTGGTAACATTTTAGTGCGGAAAATGTAAAAAAAAAAAAATCATACATACCTCAAAAACTACAATAGCTACTGGGGGAAAGGAATACATTTTTGGAATCCTTGTAAAATTTTAGTAAGGAAAATGTAAAATAAAATAAAAATAAATAAATAAAATAAATATTGGCTATTTTTTTTTTAGGAGCAGAGACATAGTATATATATATATATATATATATATATATATATATACTATATATATATATATATATATATATATATATATATATATATATATACTTATAAATTTTGCTCTTATATATATATATCTTGCTATATATATATATATATATATATATATATATATATATATATACTGTATATATATATATATTATTTGTAAAGGTATTACGGCAATGTAGGGGGCTCGAGGGGACAGAGGAGGGGACGTTTTCCATACCCCGTAGGCGAGGGGCGGAACACCCGCGACACCCAAATACCAAGGGCAGGGGTTCCCGGAACCCTCCGGAGAAGATTAGTCCCTGCCCGTAGTTCCCAGGCGAGACCGACTCCCTACCATCGGTGCAGTATACCCCCTTGGGGTACTCTTTAGTTAAAAAAAGCAAAATTTAATGAGAAAGTCTATTTATTTTAACGAGTAACCAATAAAAGGTCTTTAAATAGGCTCTCTAATCATATTACTATAATTATTCACAATAATTTTTTTTTATTTTATTTTTTTTTACATTTTCCTATGTAAGGCTTGCCAGGATTAAGCATGTATTTGCAGATGTGTAGTTTTTAACATCTCTCTATGTTCATTTTCCACTAAAATGTTGCCAGGATTCCAACAATATTCATTCACCTAACTATTGTGACAGTTTTGAGATATGAGTTGTAGTTTTAAACCAATTATCACCATTATTCACTGCCCCTGGGCATCTCTTATTAGGGGGATACATGTCATCTCCATTAACCCAGTGACCTCTAAAGTGCGAAGTCACAAGTCTCTCAGAGAGGAAATCTGAGAGTGTTCTGTAGGGGTGAGTAGGGGACATCTTAGAGGGAGGTGATCGGTTGTTTCAGCCTCTTCTAGGCATCTTCGGCAGAGTGGAGAGGTTGCTTCTTGAAGTTGAGACCAGTGTCTGGAGGCCTGGATGATGCCCAGATTTCAATCTAGATAGTGATATTTGCATCTCTCGTGGTAGAGTATACTGTGTTGCTGATATTTCCTGGGGGCGAGAGTTTATAAGGTGATTTGGTGGGCGATTGTTGAGGTATTGTTTTGTAAAGTATGTGTGAATATGTTTTGAGAGAGAGATGTGTTGTTTGGAGGAGGGGGATGGGTCTGAAGAGTTCATCGTAATAGATGGCAGCGTAGGAGGGAGGGGATTTTAAACGGTATATAGTGTGATCGTTTAGGTAGTTATGACATGGATGGGTCAGGTCATAAGTCTTAGCATAGAATTGCGTTCCTATTATGTCCAGATGATCCTGAAGTTGGAAGAATTTTTTTTTGTTCGTTTAGATGTTGAATATGAGTAGTTTTCAGGCAGCCTCTGTGATAGTTCTAAGGACTGTATTTTGGATTCTTTGTAATTTGATTTTGTTGGTTGATGAGATTAGAGGGCACCAGACTGTTGATCCATAGTAGATTGTAGATCTTGAGAATTGTGTGTATGTAGTTGTAAGTGTGGTTGCTTTATTGCGGAAATTGTGTCGAGATAAAGTTCGAAGGACATTTAGTTTTCTATTTGCTGTATTTATGTTGTTTGAGATGTGAGATGTAAAGGCAAAGTGATTGTCAAAGGTTATACCGAGAATTTAAGGTGTTTTGTTTAAGGGATAATTGTGTTATTTAGAATTAATTGAGGATGTAACGATGATTGGTTTCTGTCAGCGGTGATCAAGGTAATAGATGCTTTTTCGGGAGAGGCTGACATTCTGCTGGAAGAAAGCCAAGCTTCTAGTTGGTTTAGGTAAGCCTGAGTATGAGTTTAAGCAGTGGGTAAGGAGTAGTTTGGTATGGTTAAGGTTATA
>JABUQX010117758.1:20000-30000 GCA_015478945.1 Trachelipus rathkii
AGCATGAATAAACTGCTACATTAACAATGGTCCAAACTTATCAACAGTAAAAGTAACTGACAAGGCATACAAAAACATAATCCATTCGCACTTTATCAAACATATCTCCAACATGAAAATGTTAATTTTACATTAACCTAGTAATATTTAAAAAAAAAATAATTTATCATAACCTTATCTAACCATCATAATACCTAATGGGTAAAGACAAACAAAGTAAAGTTTTACTCTCTGTAAAGCTAAACTATGAACATAACATACTTAACACACAACAACCAGACGAATAAACAGCTATCATTAACAACTTAGTCAATAAAGCGAACATACGCGGGAAGTAAAACAAGTTTTCATTTTTATAACATAATTTTCATTGAAAAGAGCGTTATATAAATACATAAAACATATAAATACATAAAAACATAAGTTTATTTTAAATATATTAATTCATCTAATCAGAGAACATAGGATTCAACATAACTTGGGTATGTTCTATATATCTCTCTAAAGATTCAACACCCTTTGAAAGGATGTAAGTATAAATGCCTTCAGCAACACTAAACCATTTTTCGGCATATTTTGATTCAGCAGCACTCATTCTCTTATACAAGAGAGAAGTAAACTCATCCATGCTGATAGTTATTAACGCACTCCTGTATACTGTATTATACGGGAAACCACATGTTTCGGTGTAAATATCATAGATTACACCATGTGCTATATGTATTAAGTCCTCAAGTATGTCAACATCGTTAAGATGCGATGTTAATTCGTTTTTTTATTTTAAGCAATGCTGTAATATTTTCAGATGTTCGAACTGTGAAACCTATACACGTACGCATGAAGGTCACACGATCGATGGGTTTCCAGTAGTTGCGTACATCAAGGGTTTTAATATCGTCACGCGATGAGAACACAACGTCTATTCTATTAGAACCACTTACGCTGTCTATCCAGTTAGATATTTCACTACGCGTCGATCCATCGGATAACACACACTTATCTTCTACCCATGCAGCTGCGATGTCGATAATCTTGATGAATCCATCAGCACAAATGAATATGGGTCTATTATTTGATCCTCTGGCAGGAATACAGGCAATGTAGCGGTCGCCATTCGGTTTACGATTAAATATAAATGACACATCGTTGGGAATAACGAAACTCCTCGTGAAGATATCAACAACAAGCGTAGAGATGCGGGGAGATGTCATCGTATCAGCACGGCGAAAAATATCCTACTGAAGAAAATAGAGTGTATAAACAATCCTTAAAGGTAATGAGATTCTTTCTTTCAACCAATCAGAAGAAAGTTAACAAGAATACGACGCACGAACGAACAATATCAGTTCAAAAGGGTATATATTCTCGTTAGACAACAACAACAACAATAACAATAAACAGGTTCACTATGGTAATATGTGTATACAAAGGAGATCTATACAGCCAAATTGACATGAAATAGCTTGACAAAAAAAAAAAAAAAAAAAGGTAATAATAATAATAATAATAATAATAATAATAATAATAATAATAATAATAATAATAATAATAATAATAATAATAATAATAATAATAATAATAATAATAATAATAATAATAATAATAATAATAATAATAATAATAATAATAATAATAATAATAATAATAATAATAATTATCATACAGACCAACGAATAACTGTAAACATAACAAAGTTTTATCCAAACATAACATAAAAATAAGTTCTTTGAATAAAATATCATAGTAAATTGTAATAGTTTACTGATTTTAAAGCAATAAATCAGTAAATCAGTAAATCAAACCATCAACCCCTCCCCACCCCTCCCTCCATGACCTTTTGATCTATTGATCTATTGATTCATGTCTCATTTTTCGAGTATCATTTCGGATAAACATAACACAAAAATAAATTCTTTATATACTAACCATCGAATATAGCCTAACGTAACAACGTTTTTACATTAATAAAGATAACATAAAATAACCTGAACTAAGAATATAATGTACAATGACAAACCTAACACACCATACGTACGAAAAAACTACTAACATTAACAAACTTCCGCACTTAACAACAGTAAAGTACCTAACACATCGTACAAAACGTAACCTATTCACACTTTTTCAAGCATATCTCTAACATGTCAATGTTAATTTTACATTAACATCGTAATATTTAACAAAAATTTAGCATAACCCTGTCTAATCATCATACTGACAACGAATATAAAGCTAACGTAACAAATTTTTTACATCAACTTCGAAATATTTAACAAAAATTCATCATAACCTCGTCTAAATATCATAATCTCCAAACGAATAATTGCAAACATAACAAAGTTTTAACCAAACATAACGTAAAAATAACAAAATTTTATCCTTAACATAACATAAATAAGTTCTTTGAATAAAATATCACACAGTAAAGCGTAATAGTTTACTGATTTTAAAGCAGTAAATCAGTAAATCAAACCACCCATCCCTACAGTCCCCTACCCACCCACCCGCCTATGATCTATTGAACTATTGTTTCAAGTCATATTTCGAGTATCATTTTGGATAAACATAACATAAAAATAAGTTCTTTATATACTGACCTACGAATATATGCTTACGCAACAAAGTTTTAGCATCAATAAAGCTAACATATCATAACCTGAACTAAGAATATAATGTACAAATGCTAACCTAACATACCTCGCGTATGAATAATCCCGCTAACATCCTGAAAATTCCCTATCTATCAAAGGTAAAGTAGCTAACAGGTCATACAATACTCGATATGTTCCCACTTTTCCCACCTATCAGCAACAGGTAAAGCCGTATTACCTAACAAAATCATTTAACAAAGTGACCAATCTATCAAAGATACCAGCATCTTGAACTATGAATTGACACTATCTTCATCAAAGTGTCACTCGTTTCGAGTATAACATCATTTGAACTATGAATAAAACGTAGACATTAGCAAAATTCTCGGGCAAACCTAACATTATTCAACAAAAACTTAACCTAGGCTCACGTTTCTAACACATCATCGTCAGTTAGCACAGTAATATCTTACAATACTCATCATTTCTCTAACAAATCAGTGTTAATTTCACACTGTCATAGTAATATTTAACATAACGTACCTAACTTACGAATAAACAGTTTTCATTAACCAAGAGTATCTAAAGCAACACATCACCTCCCAAGGGGATGCGCCCCTTGAAAGGGTGTGAATCCTGAGATGGGGGATCACCCCGAAGAGGTGTAAGCGGGTTTTGATTTACTGATTTACTGATTTATTGCTTTAAAATCAGTAAACTATTACAATTTACTATGATATTTTACTCAAAGAACTTATTTTTATGTTATGTTTGGATAAAACTTTGTTATGTTTACAGTTATTTGTTGGTCTGTATGATTATTATTATTATTATTATTATTATTATTATTATTATTATTATTATTATTATTATTATTATTATTATTATTATTATTATTATTATTATTATTATTATTATTATCATGATTATTATTATTATTATTATTATTATTATTATTATTATTATTACTATTATTATTATTATTATTATTATTATTATTATTATTATTATTATTATTATTATTATTATTATTATTATTATTATTATTATTATTATTATTATTATTATTATTATTATTATTATATTATTATTATTATTATTATTATTATTATTATTATTTTTTTTTTGTCTAAGCTCATTTCATGTCAATTTGGCTGTATAGATCTCCTTTGTATACACATATTACCATAGTGAACCTGTTTATTGTTATTGTTGTTGTCTAACGAGAATATATACCCTTTTGAACTGATATGGTTCGTTCGTGCGTCGTATTCTTGTTTACTTTCTTCTGATTGGTTGAAAGAAGAATCTCATTACCTTTAAGGATTGTTTATACACTATTTTCTTCAGTAGGATATTTTTCGCTGTGCTGATACGATGACATCTCCCCGCATCTCTACGCTTGATGTTGATATCTTCATGAGGAGTTTCGTTATTCCCAACGATGTGTCATTTATATTTAATCGTAAACCGAATGGCGACCGCTACATTGCCTGTATTCCTGCCAGAGGATCAAATAATAGACCCATATTCATTTGTGCTGATGGATTCATCAAGATTATCGACATCGCAGCAGCATGGGTAGAGGATAAGTGTGTGTTATCCGATGGATCGACGCGTAGTGAAATATCTAACTGGAAAGACAGCGTAAGTGGTTCTAATAGAATAGACGTTGTGTTCTCATCGCGTGACGATATTAAAACCCTTGATGTACGCAACTACTGGAAACCCATCGATCGTGTGACCTTCATGCGTACGTGTATAGGTTTCACAGTTCGAACATCTGAAAATATTACAGCATTGCTTAAAATAAAAAACGAATTAACATCGCATCTTAACGATGTTGACATACTTGAGGACTTAATACATATAGCACATGGTGTAATCTATGATATTTACACCGAAACATATGGTTTTCCGTATAATACAGTATACAGGAGTGCGTTAATAACTATCAGCTTGGATGAGTTTACTTCTCTCTTGTATGAGAGAATGAGTGCTGCTGAATCAAAATATGCCGAAAAATGGTTTAGTGTTGCTGAAGGCATTTATACTTACATCCTTTCAAAGGGTGTTGAATCTTTAGAGAGATATATAGAACTTACCCAAGTTATGTTGAATCCTATGTTCTCTGATTAGATGAATTAATATATTTAAAATAAACTTATGTTTTTATGTATTTATATGTTTTTATGTATTTATATAACGCTCTTTTCAATGAAAATTATATGTTATAAAAAATGAAAACTTGTTTTACTTCCCTCGTATGTTCGCTTTATTGACTAAGTTGTTAATGATAGCTGTTTATTCGTCTGGTTGTTGTGTGTTAAGTATGCTATGTTCATAGTTTAGCTTTACAGAGAGTAAAACTTTACTTTGTTTGTCTTTACCCATTAGGTATTATGATGGTTAGGTAAGGTTATGATAATTTTTTTTTTTTGTTAAATATTACTATGTTAATGTAAAATTAACATTGTCATGTTGGAGATATGTTTGATAAAGTGCGAATGGATTATGTTTTTGTATGTCTTGTTAGTTACTTTTACTGTTGATAAGTTTGGACCTTTGTTAATGTTAGCAGTTTATTCTTGCTTAAGATGTGTCAGGTTTGTCGTTGTATATTATATTCTTAGTTTTGGTAATGTTATGTTGGCTTTATTAATGTGAAAACTTTGTTACGCTAGCATACTTTCGCTGCTCTGTATGATAATTACACAAGGTTATGGTAAATTTTCGTTAAATATTACCATGTTAATGTAAATTTAACATTGTTTTGTTAGAGACATGCTTGACAAGGTGTGAATAAGTTACGTCTTCGTATGCTATGTTAGTTACTTTACTGTTGTTAAGTGTGGAACTTTGTTAACGTTAACAGTTTATTCATGTTTAAGGTGTGTCAGATTTGTCGTTGTGCATTATATTCATAGTTCAGATGATGCTATGTTAGCTTTATTAATGTGGAAACCTTGTTACGTCAACATATATTGATTGATCTTTGTATAAAGGACTTGATTTTATGTTATGTTTATCCAAAATGATACTCGAAATGTGACATGAAACAATAGATCAATAGATCAATATATCAAGGATGGACAGGAGGGTGGAAGGATGGTGGTTTGATTTACTGATTTACTTCTTTAGGGTATGTAAAACGGGACAATTTTACTAAAAATATGACTTGAATCAATAGATCAATAGATCAATAGATAACGGATGGGTGGAAGGATGGTGGTTTGATTTACTGATTTACTGCTTTAGGGTATGTAAAACATGACAATTTTACTAAAAAATATGACTTGAATCAATAGATCAATAGATCAATAGATCAATAGATCAATAGATCAATAGATCACAGAAAGGTTGAGGAAGGTTGTTTGGTTTACTGATTTACTGATTTACTGCTTTAGGGTATGTAAAACGTAAATTTGTAAGTTATAAACATAAAAAGAATAAGAAATTTTATTTATTTATTTATTTATTTATTTATTTTTATTTTTATTTTTTTCTTGATGGTTCTGAAACCGTCATTTTCGAAATCTACAGACTCGATAACATATATAAAGACACCAACATTGTTGTTATACGGATGTTTATTAACTCGGCACCGCAGCGGCTCCAGCACCGGTGCCGGAGCCAACTCCTCAGATTCCAATACCAACTCTTTCTAGAAATTCAACTCTGAATCCTCTCACCAAATTTCAACCTTCTACAAACATTTCGATTTTTAGTTTTCATAGTAGTTAGAGTATGATGACGTAATCTCGTCGTAGACGAGGTTACGTCACCATCTAACACCCCTCCAAATTTTAACCCTATATGATAACTCTAACCCATGTAGATATATATCGGACTCAGAGGCTGAGCCGGAGCCTGAGCCTGAGCCTAAAAATCATTTCTAATAATAATAATAATAATAATAATAATAATAATAATAATAATAATAATAATAATAATAATAATAATAATAATAATAATAATAATAATAATAATAATAATAATAATAATAATAATAATAATAATAATAATAATAATAATAATAATAAGAGAAAAAACTTCAGAGGATGAGTCGGAATCGGTGCGCTACGGATCGGTGCGGTGCAGTGCGGTGCGGTGCGGTGCGGTGCGGTGCGGTGTCGCAAGTGGAACCGCAGAAGGACCTAAGGGTTGAGCTGAAGTCGGCTCAAAATTGAGCTCACTCCGTGAGCTCAATTTTTACGATCTAATGATAATAATAATAATAATAATAATAATAATAATAATAATAATAATAATAATAATAATAATAATAATAATAATAATAATAATAATAGTGTGTGTGTGCGCACGCGCCGCGCTCACGCGCTTCGCACACCTGGGCGATTGTTCCAAACTCTCGTTAGGCCTAATCTCACCCGCTCGGAAGCAGCAACAAGGGCGTAGCCACATATTTTGCGTTCGCTCTCGGGGGGAGCCACCCCCTATATACATCCTAGCGACTTGAAAACTCGTCGGTTTCGAGCTTAATACCTCAATAGATTATATTCCAAGTTTCAGACCGATACCTCTTATACTTTTCGAGAAATCGCTGCCCGCAGTTCATCTTGGCGTATTACCACTTATATATATATATATATATATATATATATATATATATATATATATATATATATATATATATATATATATATATATATATATATATATATATATATATATATATATATATATATATATATATATATATATATATATATATATATATATATATATATATATATATATATATATATATATATATATATATACAGTATATATATATATATATATATATATATATATATATATATATATATATATATATATATATATATATATATATATATATATATATATATATATATATATATATATATATATATATATAATGACCTATATTATTCTCCCAGACTATTTGTATGGTGCTTCACATGCAGTGAACACAGAAAAGTAGTGGAAGAATATGACGCAAGTCGAAAAAAAGGCCTTGCCTTACCGTCACCCTCCTTTTTACCCTTAAGTGGAAACTCGTCGCAGTCAGAAAAATCAGCATCATAGCTTCAAGGGACTGCGATGAACCCTCACTATGGCATATCGTCAATGTAGGGTTCATTCATAGGCCCAGGTGGGTCATAACCATACCCCATCACAAAACTCCGCCATTCACTCCTATTATGCACCTTTTTTCTAGCCTCTACCAAACTTACCTCCATCTCTTTTAGGCATTACTTTACTAACTCTATCCACATTTTCTTCGGTGTCCAAGCCGGTCGATTCCCAGCAAACCCACCACTATATATCCGCCTAAACAACTGGCTATCATCCACCCTTTCTGCGTGACCAAAGCATCACAATGTACTTTTATTTATTCTGCTATTTACTCCTTTCTTCACATCACTTATCTCCCTAATGCGTTCATTCCTCATTTTATCAATTTTTCTCACACTTAACACGCCCCTAAATTTGTTCATCTGAACACATTGTACTTTAGATTTATACCTCATATTCGAGATCATAGTTTCACTGCGATACATTAACACAGGTAACAACATACCTCTTGTAAAACCCTAGCGCACTCAAGACTTCGTCCCTTTACATCCACCAGGGATTTAATTGCACCAGCCACATTCCTATCATTCACAACTTCCCTACTGCAATCTGTATCATCCTTTCCCTTTTCGTCTAACATTTATCCTAAATATTTAAACTCAGACACCTGTTCCAGTTGCTCACCATTCAACATTACTTCTCACCAAGAACTTTCCTCACTCACAACCATAACCTTTCTTTAATCTACATTTACTTTCAAACACCTCCTTTTACACACCCTGCCAAATCACTCTACCAATTCTCTCAAACTCTCTTCAGATTCGCCACACAAAACCAAACCATCCGCATAAAATAGGTAGGGCAACCTCCACTAATTTTCATTCTCCATTATTCTAACACCTTCCTCTGCCACCCCCACTCCCCACTCTAACTCTTTCATTACCCCATCAATATACAAATTGAATAACCAAGGAGACATAACACATCCCAGCCTCACTCCTCTATTAATATTAAGCCAATTACTTTCAACTTCATATGTTCTTACACACTTTTCACAATCGCCATACATACTTTAGATTCCATTCAGAAGCCAACCATCAACACCATATATCACTATCACCTACCTTAGAGCTTCTCTGCTCATTCTCTCATATGCCTGTTTATTGCAAATTCCTAAAATCTAAATAAAATTTATTCTTCTTCTCTCTCATTCTCTCAATCATTTGTTTCAATGTAAAGATTTGATCCACACATCCTCTACCACTTCTTCACGCACCTTGTTCCTCATCAATTAGGCCCTCAGTTACTTGACGTACTCTTTCGACCAAAAATACCAGAATATATCTTCTACACAACACTCAATGAACTAATTTCCCTATAATTCGTTCAGTTACCCTTATCCCTCCTTACTCTTATTTAAGCGTACTATTACTGCTCTCCTCCAATCCAACGAAACTATAACCTCCATAAACGCTGTGTTACACAACATCCAAATCCATTCAATCACTATCTTGCATCCCCTCTTGATCATTTTACCAGTAATTTCATCTACACCTGCAGATTTACCATTCTTCAACTTTCTCACTCTACACATTACCTCCTCCTTACTAATTGACCTCATCCCCAAAATACCTATTCCTTCTTGCACCATCTAATCAAAACACATTCATTATCACCTCTTTATTACTGCCAATATTCTGCAGATTTTCGAAGTGTTCCCTCTACACTCTCCTCAAATCCATATCTTCAGTTACGAAAGCACCATTCCTATTTATTATTCTAATTAGATCCCTTTATTCTCATTCTTAGCCTTTCGCAATTCCTTCCATAAAAGCTTTCTATTCCCTTGTAAGTCACCATTCATCCTCCTTCTAAACTCTTCATTTACCTCACTTTTCTTCCTACGTATGCATCTTTTAGTATTCCTTCTTTCCTTCTTATATGATTCCAAACACCTTTTCTTTTGAGACTTCATCATTGACTTATTGTACACTAAGCACGTTTCTTTTTTACTTTTAGCCGCTTGCATCACTCTTCATTCCACCACTCACTGTTGACATTTTTACTTCCTACTTTAGCACATCCACATACTTCTTTTGCACTACTAACAACCTCTTACTTCATTTGCATCCAGATTTGTTCAGTTTCAACTGTTCACATTCAAGTGACATAATTGCAAGCAATCTTAAAAAATTATCCTTATTACCTTGTTCACATAACTTCTCACTCGTAATTTTACTCACTTCCTTCCTTAACAACTTAATGATCCGATAATCCCATTCCAAACTCCCTCACTGATTTAACATCCAACATATTCTTCAACATCTCTTTCTTCACAGACACAA
>JABUQX010117758.1:35000-50000 GCA_015478945.1 Trachelipus rathkii
CTATGCCCCAAAATTAGTTCCAGAAAGTTTGTTTAGGACAGAATAGAGCGGCTAGAGATAAAGTGTTATGCTAAAGAGCTACAAGATTGCGGCCAGAGTATCAGATAATCTGGAAAATGGTGTAATTATAGCGAAGCGGATTAGGGGTGAAGAATAAGCAAAGAGTGTATAAGAATTGGCTAGGGCGATCCTAAATATGTGGATCGTTAAGAATAATTAATGAAGGATTTAGCTTCCTTCTTACCTGTATCACTATAAGAGAAACCCGATCACATAAAATGTTGTCCGTTGAAATCTCCTAAATAGAGGATCTCAGCATCTATATGAAAAGATGTAACAATCTCGTAGGAGGTTGTAAGATAATCAAAAAGAACTGTAGCAGAAACACAAAGTTATCGAAGTAGTAGAAAGACAGATTTTAAGCCTAAGAACATCGAGATTGAGATAGTAAAGATTTTCGAGACTTATTACAGGAGTGTTTATTTTTAATTAGGCGCGGACACCACCATTTACTAAGAAACTGTAAAATAAGTCAAAGTCAAATATGGTTAGGTTATTACAGCGAAGGAATAACTGGATAGCTAGGTCTCAGACAGAAGTAAAATGTTACGATAAAGGAAGAAAGGTGGTTAAAAGTTTCGAGATTAAAACTATGGCAACAAACGTTTGCAAAGTCTATAGAAAACCCACCTCTACGCTCTTCCTAACCCCTCCAATACGACCCTCCTCAGGCGTCCTACCCATTCACAAGCACAGAACTCATTGATATAAACACACACACACACACACACACACACACACACACACACACACACACACACACACACACACACACACACACACACACACACACACACAAATAATAACGCATAAATTAAAATGATAGTCTCCCGAAATATTTTAAAACCAGTTTTGAAAACTATATATATATATATATATATATATATATATATATATATATATATATATATATATATATATATATATATATATATAGCCTTCTTTAAAAATCATTAAACAAAACATAAAAATAAAATGAGTTTAATATTTAAGAACGAATATACGTTTCGAGACCTATTTCCATGTACTCCTCGTCAGAAGTCAGAACTAAAAAAAAAATTCTATTAAAAAAAAACAAGGTTAAATGTAAGTACACGAGAGCAAAAATGGCAACACGGCTCCTCTTTTATTCTTAGTCTTATCGTTTCAAAGCCAAATATTTATTTGTTGTGATAAAAATCTTAGTAGATCAAAGTTGTTTTTCAGATTAGAAATAGTGCCTCAGAAAATAAAGACTAATACCCGAAGCCGCCTTCCAATCAACAATATGATCCTCTTGAGATAGATGTTAAAAATTGCACAACTAGTATTACCCCTCCTGACCTCCTGTAGTGCGATTTTTAGACATCTATCTCAAGAGAATCATATTGTTAATTGGGAGGCAGCTGCCTTTTTGTTTTTTTCTAAAGATAACTTAAATCAGTTATTGGAGTCTTTTTTTATTTCCACTGAGAGCAACTTTAACCTGTCTGAAGGATTTTTTAGCTTTGATCCCGTTACAAAAAGATTTATATCACAAAACAACTTACGCTCTCCCTAACCCTTTCCACTGTGACCCCCCCCCCAGAACTCATTGATATAAACACACACACACACACACACACACACACACACACACACACACACACACACACCACACACACACACACACACACACACACACACACACACACACACACACACACACACACACAACAAATAATAACGAATAAATTAAAAAAGATAGTCTACCCGAAATATTTTAAAACCAGTTTTAAATATATATATATATATATATATATATATATATATATATATATATATATATATATATATATATATATATATATATATATATATATATATATATATATATATATTGTAAATTTCCTTCTTTTAAACACTAAAACAAAAGAGGGTAATAAAATGATTTTAATATTTAAGAACGAGTTTACGTCTCGAGACCTATTTCCATTCTATTAATTCTATTAAAAAAAAAGGTTAAATAGAAGACAGAGTAAATGGCAAACACGGATCCTTTTTAATCTCTTTCTAATCTTTATCGAGCCAAAGCCAACATTTATTTTTTTGTATTAAAATTTTTGTAATAAAATCAAAACTAAAATTTCAGACTTGAAAGTCATATCATTATAATCTGAAATTTAAGTTCTTATCTTTAGGAAAAAAACAAAAAGGCAGCCTCCTCCCAATCAACAATATGATCCTCTTGAGATAGATGTTAAAAATTGCACAACTAGTATTACCCCTCCTGACCTAATGTAGTGCGATTTTTAGACATATATCTCAAGAGAATCATATTGTTAATTGGGAGGCAGCTGCCTTTTTGTTTTTTTTCTAAAGATAACTTAAATCAGTTATTGGAGTCTTTTTTTTTATTTCCACTGAGAGCAACTTTAACCTGTCTGAAGGATTTATAGCTTTGATCCAGTTACAAAAAGATTTATATCACAAAAAAGTAAATATTCGGCTTTGAAATGATGACTAAGGAGAGGTTAAAATAGGAGCCGTGTTCCCATTTTTGCTCTCGTGTACTTATATTTAACCTTGTTTTTTGGAATAGAATTTTTTTTTTAGTTCTGACGAGGAGTCCATGGAAATAGGTCTCGAAACGTAAACTCGTTCTTAAATGTTAAACTCATTTTAATTTCCTCTTTTGTTTTAATGGTTTTAAAAGAAGTTTTTGCTATGTATAATCATAGAGTTTGAGTGGGAGAAAAAAACTTTAAAATTTGTTATATATATATATATATATATAATATATATATACACACACATTAATTACAAAAGAGCTTATTATTACTAACTCCAACTCCACACTGAAATCATTCCCATTAATTACATGAAAATGGAGCTACTGGTCTGCAGAGGCAAGCTGCAAGTAGCCGAGGAAGAGCCCGACTCAAGAGCGTTCTCTCACACTCTGGTAGAGCCAATGATTTAAAATGAAATCATGAATTAAATAAGTTGGTATAAGAGATGATCAAGTAGCATAAATTATTACCAGTTATTATAATTTTGTTATTAATAATATTATTTATTTTTTTCTTGTTAAAATTAAAATGGGATTATTTAAAAAATGACTGCTACTGAGTCGTCAGGCACATCCAAAGATGCCTAGCTTTAGAGAATAAGGAACTATTTTTTTGACTCAGAGAAGTAACAATTGCCACCGATCACTTCTAGTAAAAATGAACCAAGTAGAAATTGATGCCGGCCTCTCTAAGATAGAATTTAAACGAAATCATTATATATATATATATATATATATATATATATATATATATATATATATATATATATATATATTTATTTTTTTAAAATTTTATACGTTATTTACTAAGGCAAGTAAGGTTGCCTACTCTGCCTACCCCCAAAAGCCGCCACTGTTACAGAGAAGGAATAACTGGACAGCTAGGTCTCAGACAGAAGTAAAATGTTACGATAAAGGAAGAAAGGTGGTTAAAAGGTTCGAGATTAATACTATGGCAACAAGCGTTTGCAAACTCTATAGAAAACCCACCTCTGCGCTCTCCCTAACCCCTCCACTGCGAACCCCCTCAGGCGTCCTACCCAATCACAAAAACAGAGCTCATTGATATAAACACACACACATAAACACACAAATAATAACGAATAAATTAAAATAGTCTCCGGAAATATTTTAAAACCAGTTTTAAAAACTCCTACACCTACACCATCTCTCTGGTAGGATTTTCGCTCTGTCAGTTGGGCCAACATCTTCTTTTCCTCTGCCTCGAAACTCTTGATCCTGGAGCACTCTAGAAAACTCTTTCTCGGCCAAATGGTTTTCGATGCTAGTCCTTGAGTTATATACTCAGGTAGGGTTTTCACCTTTTCAATGGAACTAGCATCTTCTTCCATTTGGCCTCCAAAATTGTTCTCCGAGAGCTCTCCAGAAGATCGTGTTTCCAGGCGCAAAAGTTTCCGATGCTGGTCCAAGAGTTTTTCAAGCAAAAAAAAGAAAAAAAGGAAAGGGCCGGGTTGCTAGCCCTATCGTTATAGAGCTGTGCGAAGAATGTCTTCTTATGTCCTGACTGCTTTAAATATCCATTCTTCTAATAATTTCATTCCTGTCTATTGTTTTAAACTTAATTCCACTTAATTATGCTTTTTTTTTTTAAATTTTCAAAGATGACAATCGAAATTTTGTTGTTCCTCCATATATTTTAACTATTTTGTCAAAAGAACTCAAGAATAAAATTTTGTTACTCCTCCTGTAGCTAATATAGATTTTAATTTCACATTTGTTATTTCATATATATATGAGTGTATATATATATATATATATATATATATATATATATATATATATATATATATATATATATATATATATATATATATATATATATATATATATATATATAGCCTTCTTTTAAAACCATTAAATCAAAAGAGGGAAATAAAAATTAGTTTAATATTAACGAGCAGCTGAGACGAGTTTCCATGTACCTCGTCAAAAGTTTACACTAAAAAAAAATTTCAATTAAAAAACAAGGTTAGTCAGTACACGAGAAGCAAGAATGTGGCAACACGGCTCCTCTTTAATCTTTCTAGTTTGTTAGCCAGTTAAATATTTATTTTAGATAAAATTTTTAGGTCGGAATTAAAGTTAAAAAAAACTTCAAACAGGGTTAGGTGTTGCGCTTCAGTGAAAATAAAGACTCAAATAACCGATTTAAGTTCTTATCTTTTAGAGGCAGAAAGTTGCTCTCTCCAATCGAGAATAAGGATCCTCTTGAGATAGATGTTAAAAATTGCACAACTAGTATAGGGGTAATACTAGTAGTGCGATTTTTAGACATCTATCTCAAGAGGATCATATTATTGATTGGGAGGCAGCCAGTTCTTTGTTTTTTTCTAAAGATAACTTAAATCAGTTATAGTTTTTTATTTCCACTGAGAGAAACTTTAACCTGTCTGAAGGATTTTTTAGCTTTGATCCCGTTACAAAGATTTATATCACAAAAAGTAAATATTCTGGTTTCTGAACGACTATGAGGTTAAAATAGGGAGTCAGGTTCCATTTTTTGCTCCTGTGATGAGTATTTAACCTTTGTTTTTTGAATAGAAATTTTTTTTTATTCCTGATGATATCCATGGAAATAGGTCCTCGAAACGTAAACATCAAGTTCTTAAATTAAACTCATTTTTTTCCTCTTTATTTTAATGGTTTTAAAAGAAGTTTTTGCTATTTATAATCATAGAGTTTGAGGGAGAAAAACACTCTTGTAATTTGTTATACATAATATATATATATATATATATATATACATATGAGAAAGAAAGAGCATATATATATATATATATATATATATGAAAGAGAGAAAGAGGAGAGAGAGAGAGAGTGAGGAGAGGAGAGAGACACACACACACATTCCATATATATAACATACATACATAGATACATACATATACATACATATACATATATATATATATAGTTAGTTGAGTAAAAATATACATATTATACATATATATATACATAGAAAGAGCATATATATATATACATATACATATATATATATGAAATACAAAATGGAGTGGGATGAACACAAATGGAGTTATTAGGGCCTTGAATAAAGGAGAAAAAGGGAAGTCCGCAGGTCTGGATGGTGTGAGAATGGAAATGTTACAGAAGGGAGGTATAGGGTGGGAGGAATGGCTGCATAGGCTATATAATGTTGGAGGAATGGTGAGGTACCACAGGATTGGGAGGATGATTGTTTGGTTCCTCTGTATAAGGAAAGGGGATAGGATGGAATATGGGAATTATAGAGGTATATGTCTTTAAAGTGTGGGTGTATTGGAGAATACTGATTGAGAGAGTGAGAGGGGTAACGGAGGGAAGAATGGGTGAAGAACAAGGAGGATAAGAGGTGTGGACCAAGTAAGGTTACACCTGATGTTTGTGGAGAAAGTATAGAGAGGAAGGGAAGTGTATGGTTTTAGATTTAGAGAAAGAAGGATAGAGGAAGAGGGTGAGGAAATGGAGGGACAGGCCTTATAGGAATAGAATGAGGGGGAGGGAATAAACAAAGAATGGAAATGGAAAGAGGAATGGAAGGGAGGGGGACTGACAAATGGAATGGAAGGAAGGAACATGGATAAATTGGAAATGGACGATAATGGAAGAAGGGTGGATGGAGGAATGGACGGGAATGGAATGGAAGAGGAAGAATGGAGGAGTGATGAAAGAGGAGGGAGGGCTAGAGGTCCGGATGGGGGTAGCCTTGGAAGAAGCAAAGACTTAGATTTTAGGGATGGATTTGGGTAAGGAGGGATGAAGGAGGAGATAGAAAAAGAGAGTAGGAGAAGGAATGAGAGCTTGGAGTGTCTGAGAAGTATGGAAAGGGGGGGGATTTATCACAGAAAGTAGGAAAATGAAATGAAGGAAAAGGAATGGAATGGAAGAAGGATGGATGAAGGAGGAAGGAGGAAGGAAGTGAGATGGATTGGAATGGAAGGGTAGAGATGGATGGGCATCTAGGGAGAATGGAGGAACAGAGAGTAGTTAGGAGAGTTTGGGAGGCGGAGGAAAGGAGAGGAAGGGGGAGACCAAGAATGAGGTGGATGGATGGAATAAAGGAGATGCTGGAGGAGGGAGGGACGAGGAGGGAGGAAGAGGGTAGGGTGTTGGTGAGGGATAGAGTGGGGTGGAGGAGGTGGTGAGGGGTGAGAGGGAGGTGTGGAGGCTGCACACACAAGGAAGGAAATAAATAATAATAATAAATATAGAGAGAGAGAGCAGCAGCAGTATATATATATATATATATATAGTGGAATATATATATATATATATATATATATATATATATATATATATTCTTTTCATAATTTAGGTTCACCTTGTTTAGCATCGTACGACGGAGGAGGAGCTGAAGGTCTACACCTCCCTGAATTTTTATAAAATCAAAATTTTATCAAAAATTTGAAATAAAAGCAATGAAATATGAGTAAATACAGAGAAATATTGGCACTCTCAAAGATTCAGGCCTCCCCCAACCAATAGAAAAAACAGCACCCCACCCTACCGTAAAAATCCAAGTACATCAGTAAAGTTGATAATTTATTCATTTGATTTTGATAGAAATTTGTGTTTCTATAAAATTAAAGTTTTAGATCAAGAGATCAACATTGCAATTTTATATATTGAAAGTTAGTGGTTATAAAGAGCTTCAGTTAAACTTTTTTGATTCAGCTATACTGAAGCTCACTTTCCAGTTAATTGTGCCTAATATTTTATATATATCGAGAAGAGAAAGAGCATATATATGAGCAGGAGAGAAATATATATATATATATATATATATATATGAGAGAAAGAGAAAGAAATTGAGAGCGGAAACCTAAATCTTATTATGGATTAAAACTTTAATAAACTAATGGAGTGAGTGAGTGGAGGAGGAAAGGAAGGAAGGAAAGGAATATAATATATATGGATGGAAGAGGAGAAGGAATGGAGAGTTTACCAAAAAAAAAAAAAAAAAAAAAAAAAAAAAACGTATAAAGAAAAGTTTATTCAAATTAACCTATAATGATATACAAATGAATTCTTATTTACCTTTATATTTGAATACTAGGAATATATATATATATATATATATATATATATATATATATATATATATATATATATATATATATATATATATATATATATATATATATATATATATATATATATATATATATATATATATATATATAGAGAGAGAGAGAGAGAGAGAGATTCATCATTAAAAGTCGAAACTGAAATTATCATTAAGAATTTTATACAAAAAAACTAATTTCCCTGCTTTAGCTGTTCCCAACCTATTTCTAATGTTGCTGTGCACAAGTCCGAAAGTTGAAAATACCTTTTCAACATTAGCATTTGATGAAGTTGCTGACAATATGCTTACTATTTTATATATAACCTTCTCCTCTAATTTTTCTTTGAGAGATCTGTACCAAGATGAAGGAGTCACTGCTGACAACAGAGACTCATCAAATAGGTAACTTTATGAAATGGAGGAGAATTTGCTCTTAAATTTATACAAATGGGCATCAATTCAGGATACTCATTTTCCATCAATTCTATTGCTTTTGAATACTCACCCTCTGGAAGTACTGTGGTCTGATATCTTGGGTTAAAAATATACGCCAATGAGTGAGCTTCTGTTACTGCCTGATGATACCTCCTTTCTACTTTTGCTAAATCTTGTCTGTTGAGTAGTGGATTAAGCTGTTCTAGTCCAATTTTCATATTTTTTTCCAAATATAAAACAGCATCACTTAGTTTACAGTCATTGCCTTCTAGCTTGGTTAATGCTGTGGCCACGACTCGACAAATGAGTTTGACATCTTGAAAAGTCTCCTGACTGGCAGAAAACGAACCCTCAAGATCCTTAAACACAAAGAATCTGACAAAGATTTTTATTATTATTATTATTACATACATAATACATATACATACATATATATGAGCAGAGAGAGAGAGTAAGAGTATATATGAGAGACCATTTTACATTAAAATCAGTGAATGGAGCATTCTTTGAGCATTTTTTTGATTAGGAATGAAACCATAAGAAGAAACTAATGAATATTTATGATGGAATGAATAATTCGAATCCACTGCGCAACGAAATATGAGAACTAATGATGAAACTAATGAGTGAACTTAATGAGCGAACTAATGGGATGAACTATCTGATACTGAGAGAAAGAGCAGAGAAAGAGAGTATATATATATATATATATATATATATATATATATATAAATATAAATTAAATTCAATTTGAAAGAATTCTCAATGAAGCCAACAAATGAAATAAAATATAGATTGAGAGAGAGAGAGAGAGAGAGAGAGAGAGAGAGAGAGAGAGAGAGAGAGAGAGAGAGAGAGAGAGAGAGAGAGAGAGAGAGAGAGAGAGAGAGAGAGAAGTGTATCTCTAATAAAGAGAGAGTCCCTCAAAGTGGACATTAAAAACTCTTATCCCCTGAATGTTTTTTTTTGAAGCTTGCCTAAACCTATTTTAGGTCTATAATTAAGTTTACATTTTCATTCCGCGGAGAAATGTTGCTTAAATTTTCAAATTAACGTCATCTTTTTTCTCTCAAAGGAAAAAGTTGGAGATTTATCACTTTCATACCTTCTTATTCGGTAATGAAAACCTTGCTTCGCTGCTCCTTTTGCAATTAAACTATATATATATATATATATATATATATATATACACAGGAGGAGAGGAAGGATGGAAGAGAGAAAAAATAGTTCCATATAAGAGACCATTTATTTTGATAAGAATTTTTAAGTTATTATTATATATATATATATATATATATATATATATATATATATATATATATATATATATATATATATATATATATATATATATATATATATATATATATAAATATAATGAAGTGGGAAGGACCAAATATTAAATTTCTAAGAAAAAATGGGAGTAATTTATATAAATTACTAAAATCATCTTACCAAAATTGTTAACTTTAATCGCCGGGCATGAGAGTGAGCAAAATCCGAGATATTTCTATATTTCGATGTATGTAAAGGAGGGCAAGTCCAGTAAGTC
Source organism: Trachelipus rathkii (assembly GCA_015478945.1). Lineage (NCBI taxonomy): Eukaryota > Metazoa > Arthropoda > Malacostraca > Isopoda > Trachelipodidae > Trachelipus > Trachelipus rathkii. The sequence goes on from JABUQX010117758.1 coordinate 44,664, forward strand.
TTTCATCTCCAATAGTAGGTTTTCTCAAGTCAGAATGTTGAAAAGTTTCTTCTACTGGAGCAGTATACACGGGTAAAATTGCCAGTATTTGCAACAAGATGTAAATATTCGGGAATTGTGACTTTAAAGTTTCTATAATTCTATAAATTTCTTGCCACTAGAAATACATTTAGGTAAATATTTCTTAAAAGAAAGAATATTAATAGTAACGAGTATTCCAAACCATTTCTTGGTCAATTTTAGAGACTTCTTTGGTGGTTTTACGTATGACGTATAAATAAAATAAAAAAATTTCAAAATATGCTATGATGCTTGAATATTTTCCATGCTCACTCTTTTCTCAGTTTCGGACTGAGGTTTATTACTTGTAAGTTCTCTAATTGCTGATGCATGATCAAACATTTCTGACAAGAATTTAAAGACATTGGTGATTGACGAATATTTTGTTAAGAAGAGCTTCAGCAACATTTTTCCACATCTCTGGAAGGAACAGGACTTAGTTCACCGTAACGGGTTAAACTAACTTTTCAAAAGAGGATGAAGTGAGCAATAGTGACTTTACACTTCAGAAGAGAGCTAATGGTGTCTAAATGTATTCTGAAAAAGGGTGTTAAAAGTAGTTAGTAAGAAAGAATGCCAACAGAACGAAGTTTATTTAGCTCCCTCTACCTCTAAAAATTAGGAATACTCTTTATAGAAATTTTTGAAAAGTTATTTTTTGTACAGAGTATTTCACTCTAATTTGACGATCGGTCCATTCTATGCCAAGATTACCACTCTTAAGAAGGCATGATTAGTGCTTATAATGAATAAATTAAATGTTCTGGCACTGGAAGAAAATACCTTAAGTCTGTTGAAATAAAATATAATAAACCATTGTTTATAATATATGGTTCAGTTAAATCATGAGGTTGAGCTTCTGTTCATTGATTAAGAAGAACGAATTTTGGACATTACCTTTGTTCTCAGAAGAAAATATAAATGGTAAGAGAATGTGATATCAATAAAAAAAATATATATCTACATTCGTTTAATTGTAAATATTACTGTAAATATTTACAATGAATTTTTCAATAACTAATTTCAGAACGATGTTGATTTTGATCTATATATGTTCAAATAAACTTCAATTATTTAATACATCTTTATTTCTCCTTTTTGGCTTCATTATTAAAGAAGAATCATTTATCAAAAGTTCTGATTTAAACCTTAGAGAAAAAAAATCAAGCATACAAACAAATATAGAAGTTCCATAGTTCTAAGTAAAGAAATTATTTTCACTGTCGTCTGCAAAATATCACAAAGAGACAAATCAAGTAAATTAAAGAAGAAATGCTAACAACGACAACAAGTAACTAATAAATGAAAAGAAAAAAGAAAACTAAATAAGAATATCCCAAAACGGAAGGATACCTTCAAAAATAGAAAATGGAAAAAAAATAATAAAAGTTCATTTGAATCGAATGCTATTTGATACATGAAAGAGAGAAGGAGAAAACCATGATAAGAATAAGGAGTGCCACCGGTCCATCCAAAATCCTCCACCCTTTTAAATAATTCTGATTGTCATGAAAAACAAATATAATAAAGTCAATAATAAATAGTGCAATCAAGTATAATGGTTATTTTAAGTAAATTTGAAGAAAAAGCGAAATTTAAAAAACGATTTATGTTTTATTTAATAATTAAAGTAAAAAGGGTGTGAAACCATGGGTTTAGAGTGCAACATGTCCATAAAACTTATCACAGGTGTTAAGAGATAAGTATTCTTAATATGCTAATATTCCTTTTTATAAAGTTTTATAAAATGCTTAAAGTGTTTTTAAGCAAAAGGAGCTTATAGCATTTTAAGTAAGTAAATAAAATAAAATTTAAAACTTTACTTTTTAAGCAAATAAACAAATGAAAATAAATATAACATGAACAAACACAAATAAATAGAAAATAAGAAGTGAGGTCACAGTGTTTTATACATGAAAAGAAAAAAAATAGTAAAAGCAAAAAAGACTGAGGTTGCAATACTTCATTGTTTCACGAAAAATTGAAAACTATTTTGTACGAGATAATTCTTTGAAGCAAATTAATAATACACATTTATCTTCAAATATAAAAGAAATGAAACAAATAAATAAAGGTTTAGCAAATTCAAAATATAAAAATCTTCACTAATAAATGCGTGATTATTTCGAATACTCACTAATTCATCTATATATATATATATATATATATATATATATATATATATATATATATATATATATATATATATATATAGATATATACTAGTATATATTATATATATATATATATATAATATCATATAATATATATTATATATTATTATATATATAGATATATATATTTAACAGATAGATATATATACAGTGGCCGTATTACCAGGGGGGGGGGAGGGGGGCCAAAGATGGGCCCCCCACGGAAATTTTCTATGACACTAAAAAAATTTTAAGTATCATATCTGTTAATAATATAAAGTGGAGAGGTTAAATTTTAATTTTATATAATTTCGTCGCTGTCAGAAAAAATTCCGAGTAAAAGTCCTTATTAGATTAAACGTATGTAAACTTGAAGCCATCAGAGAAAATGAAACATTAGAATTTCAACCAGATTTTGAAGAATGTGTAAGCGTTCAGAGATGGGTATTGAAATTGCTGTCAAGAAATTAACAAGTCCAAAAATAACAGACAACAACAATTCTAAATCCGGACCCAACAGAACTTAATTATTTTACCACATCCATTTTATATATCGATGTGTCTTGGGATGATTAATGTCAGCATTATTAGAGAAGGTTTTTAAAATCACTAAAGAAAATATAATTTCTTACGCTTGCACATTTGTACATACGGGCGAGACAGGTGTAATGTGCCAAACCATGAGAAAAATATAATCAGATGTGGTCGAATCATATTTACAAAGGAAGACATCAAATTTGTTATTGGTAAAAAGCAGAATGGGATTTATGGAAGTTGAACAAAGACATCTACAGGCACAGATCGTCCAAAAACAAGCAATAGACGACTCTAAGTTTTCTTGTTCGACAGTCACAATGATCCAAATAGTTTTGCATCATTGTTGCAAATACTGGCGAAATTTTACACAGTGATCTACATCCTTAGAGTAGAAGAAGAAGAAGCGTTGTTTTGTACCAACGAAATAAAGCACTTCTGAAAAGCCGTAACATTAGAGAAATGACTTGGATTGGGAGTATGAAAGAACTTACTGAGACTCTGGTCCTCCTGTCACGATTACGGTGCGAGAGGAGAGGAAAGACTTAGAGCCGATGACGAAACCAATTGAGTGAAATAGCATAGTTATATCTACGGATTTTGTGCTCACAACATCGCGTCACAGTTTCCGCGATTTAAGCTTAACGAATAGTTAAGGTTAAGAAGTTCATTCCTGTGAGTGAATTATAGTATAAATTTATCCTCCGCAGTTATTTCTTTTAGACAAATTTTTAGGAATAATTGGTCTTCCGCTTTATATATAGTAATATATATACATACTATGAATATATATATATATATATAGTAGTAGAAATATATATATAATGAAATGTATATAAATAAGTGAGTGATTAATTATATATATATTATATATAAATGTAATATATTATATACTATTATATATATATAACTGGAACAAGTGTCTGATATGGGGCGAGAATTATATATATGATATGATATATATAATATAATAATATAGCTTATATATATATATAATATATATATAGGATATATATATATATATATATATATTATATATATATAATATATATATATATATTTATAACGCTATAAGTATATATATATATTATAGTATAAGGATAAAACGATTTTTGTCTGGCCCCCCCGAAAAAATTCCTAGGATACCCACTGTATATATATAAGCTATAATTGGAAGGCTCTTTCACTCTCTTCCGCTTCCAAAATAGGAATTGTATAAAATAAAAGTATTACATACAAATAAGGAAATAAATAATAAGCATGCCATTATGTAAAACCCTGGCTCACTCAAGACTTAAGTTCCTTTTACATCCACCAACGAATTAACTGCTCCAGCCACCTTTCCAATCATTCACAACTTTCTACTACACTCTGCATCATCCGTTCCCTTTTCATTCAACATAAATCCTAAATATTTGGACTCAAGAATCTTACTCCAGTTGCTCACCATTCAAAATATCTACACACCTATAACTTTCCTCACTCACAACCATAACCGTACTCATATATATATATATATATATATAGTTTGGTATTAGGTATATATATTATATATATATATTATATATATATATATATATATATATATATATACTATATATAATATTATTACTATATTAATATATTATATATCTATAAATATATATATAGTATAAATATATATATATATATATATATATAATATATAATATAATATATTATATACATATTATATATATATATATATATATAAAGGGAAACCACACGTTTCCTTTGTAATTCTTTTAGCAATCGGATAAATTTCATTACTCCAAAAGAATGATTCACATTTCTTTCATTTTTAAAACTATTTCTACCATATTTGGTCTTGTATTCTGTGTGCATGTCTCATAAATATTGAAGGGTTGAAATAAAGGATTTCAAACAAATTCATTTTATTTTTAAATTAATTGAATTCTCTCTCTCTCTCTCTCTCTCTCTCTCTCTCTCTCTCTCTCTCTCTCTCTCTTCTCCTCTCTCCTCTCTTTCACCAATCTCTTTCTTTCTCTCTCTCTCTCTCTCTCTCTCTCCTCTCTCTCTCTCTCGTCACAATCGTAGGATAAATTTCTTCTTTTATTTCTCACAATCTTCTAATTTCTATTACAAAATAAATAAAGACTTATTTCTGCAAGTATTCCATTTCCTTCTTCTTACCATTTCCCACACAAATTATTTATCATTCTTTATATTCATTCCTTGTTTCTAATTTCTTTAGTTTTATTTAGACGAATTAATTTTTAGAGCTTTTCCATTAACGTATCCTTTACAATTTAATTGCTTCAAGAAGTCCATATCTTTCGAACCTAACAGATACTCATTTTAATGATTAACTCTAAAACATTTAACTTCCAATTATTTTCTTATACACTTCTATCGATATCATAAATACTTTGATAATTTAAATCATTAAATAACAAACTTAATTTGACGGTAGAGCTTTCAATCGTAGTGTATCAGAGAATGTCTGTCTATCAAGTCAGTTTTTTCCAGGATTTTATTTTTTGTCTGTGAATAATACCGTTTTAGCTAGCTTCAATCAAAGGTCTTATATATATATATATATATATCTATA
>JABUQX010117758.1:55000-82500 GCA_015478945.1 Trachelipus rathkii
ACTCTACCCTGTCCAAATGCCCGGGTGAAACCAGAGCCCGCCCCAGATATGAGAGCAGTACTCCATACAAGGGCGGACGAGGCCCTTTGTATAGCTAGAGTAAACTGAGAGAAGGAAAACGTCTCGCACGTCTGAAACAGAACTCCCAGTTTATCTTTGAGGCCGGCCCTAGGCAACACCGTTGTGATGTGAAGGTTTCCAAGACATTATTTTTGTTTATGTTAAGTCCAAGGAGATGATTTAATATTGTTCCACAGAGAGACGAGAGAACAAGTCGGAAAGAGAATAAGGAAAGTTGGAAGGCTGTTGTAAGAGGGGAGCTTTGTAGAAAGGTTTGAGTTTTTAAAAGATTAAATTTCACAAGTTGAGGACGACCCCCGGAACCGGAAATTCTATCGCAGATCAGCGAGTAAATAGAATCCGGGAACAGATTAAAGACGAAAGATCGGCCAATTCTCCTAGAAGCAAAAAGGAGGGAGCATATAGAACATTTAAATGAGTCTGAAGAATTAAGGTCGAGTCATTGAGCATACCCCGCGGTGGAACGTAAGAGTATAGATGTGCGGAGAAGAATTACATAATAGAAAAAGTAAAGATTAAAAATAGGAGATATATGGACAGAAACTGGCGAACGCTCCTGAAAGAACCACCAACAACTTGACAGCAAAAGAGAAGAAGCTCGCCCCGTGCAACAACAGCCGATCTTGAGCGATTTCAAAGAAAAGCTAGACATAAGTAAAGCAAAGAGAAAAGGAGGAAACCAAAGGAAGGAGCTTCTTGGAGGCAGTGACGCGTGCCATATACCTTGTCAAATGCATTGATAATCAAGCCGCCACCACGCAAGTCCTCCCGTAGTTCTCCTAAGGCTGGAAAACCATAAATCAGTAAGATAGGAAAGTATTCGCCAGTAGATCTTGAGCACCGAAAGCCGTACTAGCGTCGGAAAGAAGTGAGAATGAGATCCAGATGATCTAAGAATGAGAGTTGAGAAGAGGTTTCAAAAGATCTCAGATAGAAACAAGTGAGGGCCTATAAGGGCGATAGCTCTAGAAGGATCAGCAGCGGCTTCTTTTTCCGGGACAACTGGCCTGTGCAAGCTTCCATCACTGAGGAAAGTATTAGTAATAAGGAGACATAGGAATATAGTTGAACGAGGCGGAAGGCAGCACGGAAAGCATACTCCCGTCAAAAATCTTCGGGGAGGAGATGCATCGAGGGCCACCCGCATTACCTAACGCTTCAATAAGATTATCCAGAGCCCATGACACTCAGATCAAATGTAATGCACAGGCAAAGGCCATAGGACACCTGAGATGAGAAGGAGGAGGAAGAAGGAGTGCCAGAATCGTCCAGGGTTGAGTTAAGGGAAAGGAGACCCACAAAGAAGATAATGCCGCACCTTTCGGTTATGGAGAATATTGAGCAACATGGAAAAACCCGGCGATCAGATGCCGATAAGAGGGCAAAGGGCCGATTTATCAGAAGTCTGTTAGAGAATAGTTTTTGGCAAGAAGCCAAGACAAAAAGTTTTAGCTAGGAGATGCCTAGGGAGGTTAGAGCGCTTTCGTTTGATGAAAGAGCCCTATCTATATGGTCGTGCGAGAGAGTATCCCTCGCGGCAATAATCTTTCATAGCTGAATGAAAATACGGAGCGAAAGTGTTGTATTTAGTAGAGAAAGACTAATGTGGTGAAACATAGGTCATTTGTGTTCAAAAATTGGTTGGGACTGATCCGGAATGTGTGTGGGTTCTTTATTAAGTTGCTCCAGATCGTTGAGAATGCTGAATGATTCGGCTTCCTCCCCACCTAAAGCAGTATGAGAGGACCCCAACATTCAGTGTTGTGTACATTGAAATCCCCAAAGTACGAGACCTCAGTATTTGGATAGAAGATATAACAGTCTCTCATGAGAAGTGGTAAGGTATTCAAAAAAGGCGTAAAATCTGTTATGTAGGAGAGAACAGTAGCAGAAACCAAGATATTAATAAGTAGAAGGAAAGAAAGATTTTAAGTCCCAACAGAAATCGAAGTTACGAGATTCGAGATTTTCGAGACGTGTTAAAGGAGTGTTAATGTTTAACATAGGCACATACGCCACCCTTTAGACGGAAATTATGAATATAAGTATCGTTGGACATATTAAAAGAGTTAGAGGATGAATTCCTCGCACCCATCTGGGTCTCAGACAGGACAAAGGGTTAGGGGTTAAGAGTTTAGAGAGGTGGTATACACGAATGTAAATTAGATGCAAGCCACGGATGTTAGTATAAAGTGATAGTAAGCCACCCCGCGCCTGTGCAAGATTCTGCCAATCATGACATGGAGATACCAACCAACCACAAACAAAAAACCACAGACAAAAACAAACATACAAAAAGCAAACGTGAATCAGGTTAAAATTATACACACACACTAAAACCTAAAATTAAAACCATAAAAGTTAAAACGCTAAAATTATATAGATTGATATTGGTATATGGAAAAATTAAAGTTAAAAACCACCCACGCCCGAACAAAAGAGAAAAAAGTAAAAATAGAAAAGTAACTCGTACTTATACCATGTATTTTTATTAACATTATTAAATTATTATTATATATTATTATTTATTATTTTATTATTATTTATTATTATTATTATTAATTATTATTATTTATTATTGAAACTTAATTATTATTATCTATTATTATTATGTATTATTATTTCCCTTGAGGGGTGCAGACCCCCTCCAAGTAGGAAATGTACGTAGGAGGACGAATCTTGGTATTCAACCTTCATATAAGGTATCCTCACTGCATCCGAAGATAAATGGTCGTACACCCCCTAGGGGAGATGCTGGCACCCCTCCAAGTAGGAAATGACCGTAGAATCTTGAAACTTGGTAAACCCCTTCTTTTAATGATCCTCAGTACAAGAGCTGCCCGAGTTAAGTTGGATGCCATGCCCATGGATGTGTTTGGGGATCGGTGCCCCAACAGCCTTGAAATGATCATAGGAAGGATGACTTTAGTATAACCTTTCTTAGGATTGCATCGAATGCAGAAGAGGTAAAGTGCCGATAAGCCAATATGGTGTTGGGGCTGTGCCCCAAAACTTTGGATATTGGCATAGAACGATGAAATTTGGTATACAACCTTCTTATAATGTATCCTCGGTAAAGCCGAGGTAACATGACGCTATGCCCATCAGATGATGGGGCTGTGCCCCAAAACATTGAACATTGACATAGAACGATGAAACTTGGTATACACCCTTCTTATAAGGTACCCTTGATGCAGAAGAGGTAAAACGAGACTATGCACATATGGTGTTGGGGCTGTACCCCAAAACCTTGGTAAATTGACAGAGAATGTATGAAAATTTGGTATACACGCTGTTCTTTAAGATGTAACATCGGATACATGAAGATGCAAATGATGTGTGGTTGGAACAGGATAAGTATATGGAGAGTTTTATAAAGAATACATGACTCATAGAACGATGAACATTTTTTTTATACGTACCTTTCTTAGCATGTAACATCGATACAGAAGAGGTAAAATGACACTACTCCCATCGGGGTGTTGGGGCTGTGCATCAAAACTTTGGATATTGACCTAGAACGATGAAATTTGGTATACATCCTTCTTATAATGTATCATCGTTGTTGAAGTTTAGGAATGACAGCGTACCATGGCCCATTGAGGGAGAGGTGTTGTGCCACAAAACTTTAGATATTTTACATAGAAACGATGAAAATTTGGTGTATACAGTCCCTTTTTTATAAATGTATTCTCTGTATCCTATCATTCGTACTTAGTATTTTTTGGATTGTCGATTACGTGTGCCTATATTAAGGAGTGGTGATAATGTCAAAAAAGGTCAATATATTGCACGGAAGAGTATCTCTAAGTACGACATTCTTCCAAAGCATCCCAGTGTTTGAGTTATGATGTATATGAGGTAATCATACAATGTTCGTCATGCTTTCTTTATGCTTGTTGTCGAAGAGTATTTAATCCTGTTGTGTGTATTCTAGGGATTAGTAATAGGCGGTGTTCCTTGCGCAGATCAAAGTTAAGGGTCAGGTATAGTTATAGTATTTATTAGTATTATTTAGATTTATTTAGTGAGCAACGTCAGCAGTCATATGTAAGGGATACTTGATTTGAATAGGGATATAGGGTTATTTATTTATCGTGGGTTTATTATATATATATTATGTTTATTGGTTAATGTGTATATTATTATAAGTCTTAGGAGAGTATTGAGTAGTGTATTAGGTATGTGTTTTGTTTTGAGTATGTAGTGTAGATAGAGTATAGTATAGGTAATATTATAGGTGAGGGTATTTGGTAGTTATATTGAGTATTATGTGATTATTAGGAGGAGATTGTGTGGGGTTAGTTATAATTATATATATATTATATATATGGGTATATTCGTGACATTGGTTATTTCATTAGGTTGATTATGGTAGGTATATTGAGGTATGTTTTTATGTATATTTATTTGCTTATATATTTATCTATTTGATTATTTTATATTTATTTATATATTATTATTATATTTATTATATTTATATATATTTATTTCATTCTGAAATTTTTAACGTCTTTCCTATTACAGTTCAAATTTTTTTCTTCAAAATTATACTTGTATTTACTTTTCTCAAACTTTTATTTTTTACTTTTTCTATATTATTTTATTTTATTTTATTTTTTATTTATATCTTTATAATAAAATGTGTAGTTTGTTTTTTTCTATATTATTTTTTATTTTTATGTTTTATTATTTTTATTTAGTGTTTTTCACGATTAAAAATATGTTTAATTTAATATATAAGTTTTTTTATGCTTAAAATTTTTTGTTATGTGCTTTTCTTGTTCATTAACGTTACATAAATTTTGGCGTTTTGTGTTTTGTACACTTCCTAAGTAGTGAAATTCTGAAGTAATTGTAATCTTATCCCACTATTTTTCCACTTATCCCATCCAATCTCCGTGTGAATCTATTTGATCCATTGTACCGTTATGATTTTATCTCTCTATGTTGTATTATACATTACATCGAAACTCTTATTTCTTTATATGTTTATAACTTATAATAAATATTTTTCATTTTTACATCACCTAAAACGTAATATCGTAAATCAATAGCTCAGCCTTCACAAACCCATCCTTCCTATCCTCTGCCTATCCATCCTATGATTCTTTTGAATCTATTGCTTTCAAGTTACATTCGAGTTCAATGTTGGAGAAAACATTAACAAATCAATATCAATAGCAAAAAACGTAACATTATCAAACTATATTGCTTGGGAACTGGTACCAAAGTTGTTTCACAATAATAATGCTAACATAGCATCACCTGGCAGACTGAAGGAATATTAGCGTGAATGTAGCAGCACAAACCTAACGGAGTATTCATTATAGTTCACTGTATATAATCGGAACGCAGCATTAAACAAAGTTTTCCTAGCTCGTAACCCTATATCATTTATAAGTTTTATTTAACTAATAGAATATTCAAAAAAACGTAAACCTATTCACTGTACTTTTGCCAATGCATATCTCTAACAATAATATATGTGATATTTTTCATTAACATTGAAATAATTTTTAAAAAAGTTTTATCATTGCTTCATTGGGGAAAATTTTAAAGGTAATATTCTTTCTCTTACTACCTTTTTTCGGTGAAAAGTATTTAAAAATATTAAGTATATATTATATTTTTATATTTATATATATTATATATATGATATATATTATTTATATAATTATATTATTTAATTTATATATTTGATTATTATTTATTATGGTTGGGGGGTGTACTTATAGGTATGATATATACGTATACGTCAGTGACGTGAGGGGTTACTTTGATGGCGGATGAGTATATTGTATTGTACATGAATATGAATTCAAATAAATTAATTATAGAATAAAAATTGAAAATATAAATTTAAAAATAAGTAAAAAATTACAAATAAACAATAGTATATTATTATTATGTTACGTTTGAGTAATAGGCTATAGTCAATCCCCATTTATATCGTAGTTATTTGAGTAACCTAGGTTGGTTGATAAATTATTTACTATGTTAATATTAAATTTTAACAATTGGTTATTGTTCATAGATGTTTTTGTATTTAGAACTTGTGAGAGTGGTATAATGTTAGGCAATAAGCTGCTATCTTGTGAGCGAGCTAGAGTTTATGACAAGTTTTGTCAATAGATTTTTTAAGCTGTTCGACTTATTAGCCCACCTCAACCGATATGATATGATAGGTTATGTTGGAATAAATATTTTTGTTAAATGGTTTCTGTTTTTTTTAATATAAAATTTTACTTTACTATGTCTATAATAAAAATACAATAGATATAAAGGTATTAGTATAATTATCCAAAAAAATTATTTCTAATTTTAATTGTATATTAACTCTGTGACAAACAAGATATTCAATAAGGTATTGGCGCATAGTTTTAACCAGTGGTAGGAGTTTGAAACAACTATCTCGACGTGTATCTATGACTGCTAATGTAAATACGTAAATACATTAATAACAGTACGTTAAATCGAATTGCTCTGTTAAAGACCTAAAAACATTGAAGATACAATTATCGAAGCTAGTATTAAACTGTACTTGTATCGTTAAAGCCTGATACATGAAATTACATTCTTAATCACTGTAACATCATATGTCTGATTAGTGATTACGTAAAAGCTCTGTTCCATTTCTGTTAAAATTTTTATTATTAATAAAATATTATTTAACTTAAATTTTTTTGTTTTCTTGTTGCTAATTTTCTATGTTTTTATACGTTATCCATGTCTTTTTTTAGTGCTATGTTTTTAATTATTTGATCTTGTTGTTATATCCGAATGGTAAAGGCGTATCGTTACTGTTCTTCATTGTTTCCTTGTTTACTTTTTTTCTTGATCATAAGAGAAAGAAATAGAAGCTATGTTTAGACATTTTTAAAATATTAATCTACCATCGTATTTTTTTTTCTAATTATTCAGTTTAAGTTTTAATATATTTTTTCCGCTGTGCTTGGTTATGAAATCTGACGCTTCTCTACCGTTATTCTCTAAGCTTGTTGTTTGATTAATGTTCTTTTCATGTGAAGGACCTTCGTAAAATAATTACTTGACGATCGCTCTTCATAGGAATATTGTCTTTTTACGTCATTATTTTCCGAATCATTTATGGTCTATCTTTTAAATTCTCTCACTGTGAAATATCAAATGTTATAAACTCAGGTGACTGAACTCTCCGACAGGCAACCCTACTTTATTCCCCTAATATTATATTTTTCCTCAATTTTCTTCAAAAGTGAATTTCATGCGTGACCATGATTTGAATCGTCATTCGATATTAGACTGATTTCGTTATGGTTAGGTGGGGGGTAGCAGGTTGTGTGTGAGAGAGTTCTAAAGAAGGAGGTATGATTGTTATATTTTCGAGGGCGATCAATACTCGACTTCGTCAGTTGAGGCAAGGATCGCGTACGAGAAGGATGTGGTCAGGCGAGCGCGTTCTGGCGGTACATGAGTGGGGGAGCCATTGTGCGTGAGAACAGCCTGAAAGGATATTAGCAGCGTGATTAAAATGAGAGAGCGAGAGTAACATGCACATGCGCGTGGACGAGGTTCAAGACGATTGAGGTCCTTGAGGATTTCAATAAGAGTATACGATTTCAGCGGAGGTTGTTTTTCTTATCCCTAACAACCTTGAACTGAATGTAATCTTTTTCTTATTATGCTTATACGTTATATGGTGTCAGTATATTACAGAGTAATTGTAATGAACGCAGCAAGCTGAGGGATGTAAGGGGTTATGCTACTTCTTCTCTGGCTTGCTAGAGATATAGTGCGCTATTGTCAGCCAAGAATTTGCAGAAGCGAAGAGTTGGTTTAAGCTTGCATCTATTGGTCTAAAGGGGGAGTAGATTCCCTGGCGAGGAGAGTTTGGTAAATGGTGGTACTAGATTTTTGTTGCATTGTACTTTCGGCTAATGTCCGCTGTTTAAGATATGACGATTATAGTTTTATGCTTGAGTTGGAGAATAACATAGCATAATGTATTTTTATGGTGATTATCAGGTAAGATCGCACTTTCCTATGAAAATTATATGTTTATAAAAATGAAAAACTTGTTTTACTTCTCTCCTATGTTGGCTTGTACTTGGTTAAGTTTTCAAATGATAGCTGTGTTATTTCGTCTGGCTTGTTGTGTGTTAAATATGTCCCATGTTCATAGTTTAGCTTTAGAGAATGAAAAACTTTAGCAATAGTCTGCATTTTAATCGCATTATAGGTATTATGATAGTAGACAGTAAGGCTATGAATAAATTTTTTTTTGTTAAACTTATGTGTTAATGTAGGGGAAGGGAGATATCTTCTGATAGGTTAGCTATATATTCGGAGACTGTAATATAATTAGACAAGCGTTTGATAAATTTTTTGATAAAAAGTTATTTTACCTTGTTAAATTTACCGCGTTAATGTAACATTAACATGATATGTTGCGGATATAATGGAAAAGTAAGGTTAGGTTGAGTTTACGTTTTCGTATCGTCTATGTTGTACTTTCCTTTTGTTAATTTGGGAACTTTGTTAATGTTTATTCTGCTTAGGGTGAGTTATGGTTTTGTCTGTTGTGCATTAAGATCTATTTTCAGGTGATGCTATGTAAAGCTTTATTAATGTGAAAACTTTTTGTGAGCTTAGCATATATTCGTTGATGCAGTATGACATTACGATATAAGTTTATGATAAATTTTGTTAAATATTACCATGTTAATTGTAAAATTAACAATGTATGTAGTAGATAATGCTTGTCAAATTGTGAATAAGTCCGTTTTTTTGTATGTCTAATGTTACGTTATACTTTACTGTTTGTTTATAGTATGGTAACTTTGTTAATGTTTATTCTTGCTTAGGGTGAGTTAGGTTTGTCTTTGTGCATTATATTCTATTTCAGGTGATGCTGAGTAAGCTTTATTATGTGAAAACTTTGTGAGCGGTTAGCATATTTTAGAAATGATAAGAAAATTAGATAAAGTTAAAGCATATTGTCAATCAATAGTAATTCATGCAAAATTTAATCATTGAATTATGTTTTAGAGATATGCTTTGACTAAAATTGTTGAAAAGTCAGTTCTTTTGTTAATACGATTCTTATGTTACTTTATCTGTTGTTAGTTATGGATCTTTTGTGGTAATGAATAAGTCAGTTTATTATTTCATTGCTTTCATAGGGGTGTTTACGCGTTGTATTGATTTATATATCATATTTCTAATTTTCTTAGTTCAGGTGATGCTTGTGTTAGCTTTATTAATAATGTAAAAACGTTGTTCGTTAGCATATATTCGTTGATGCAGATGTATGAAGAACTTGTTTTTTATGTTATGTTTATCCAAAATGATACTTGAAATGTGACATGAAACAATAGATCAATAGATCATGGGATGGTGGAAGGAGGGAAGGAGGGAAGGAGGGTAGAGAAGGCTGGTTTGACTTACTGATTTACTGCTTTAGGGTGTGAAAAAAATTAAATTTTTTAAGTTATATACATAAAAAGAATAAAAGTTTCGTGTAATGTTATACAAAATATAACTTGAATTAATAGATCAATAGATCAATAGATCACGGGTGGGATGGGGAGGGTAGGGTGGTGGTTTGATATACTGATTTCCTACTTTATGGTGTGTAAAAATTCAAATTTTTACGTTATAAACATGAAAATCATAAAAATTTTAGTAAAAACAAAATGTTTTAATCAAATAAAACAATAATAAATTAAAAAATAAATAAAAAAAATAAATGAAAAATAAAAATTTGAAAAACATAAATGATTTTTACAAATATAAATAAAAAGGAAAAAGAAAATAAAAACGAAAAATAAAAAAAAAAAAATAAAAAAAAATAAAAAAAAAAATTAAAAAAATAAAATAAAAAAATTAAAATTAAAAATAAAAAATGAAAAAATAAAAATGAAAACAAAAAAAAAAATTTGAAAAACGTAAATAATAATAAAAAAAAACTAAAAATAAAAAAAAAATATATATACCTGACCTCAACTTTGAATGGAAGGATATACATAGAATAAGGTAATATTTCGAAAACTGAAGATGAGTAGACATTGTATGATACATTATCACCTATCTCAACGTTTGGAACATTGAAAATGTTATTTAAGTACATTTATTACAATTCGTATCTGTGTAAAAATACGAATTGGAACGTAATTAAGCATTGAGAGGTAAAATCTTTAGTTCGGGTGATTGCTTGAATCTTTCGTTAGAGATTAGCACAAAGTCTTGATTTTGAGATTACTTCTTTCAGTGTCTATCTCCTTCCCCGTAGAATTTTTTACATGTTCCTTTCCTGAGGATATATCATTTTATTTAAGTGAATGGGTGTAACAAATTTCTATTCGTTTTCTATCTTTGTCAATGATCTTAGTGCATAGTTGTATGTGGAGCACAGCCACCCTCCCCTAAATGGGTTGTAAAGTGATTTCTCTCCTACAAACTATGATATTCAATTATAAAAAGGAATGTATATCCAAATTTCATCGTTCTCTAATTTTATCGTTCAATATTCCAAAGGTTTGGGGCATCAGCCCCTATACAGCATTATAGCGTTAGTCTAGCATTTTTACCTCTTCTTATATAGTTGATTGGTTAAATCTCTAAGAAAAGGTGTATATCCATATATTTTTTGTTTTTCAATAATGTTGATTTCTCCATATCAGTTGATTTTTTTGGGCTACAGGTCCTCAACACTCTATATGGGTGTTTAGTGTCTTTTTACCTCTTCTGTATAGTTAGATTATTACCTTATAAGAAAGGTGTCTACAAAGTTTATCGTTCATGTCAATGTTCAATGTTGGGCAAGCCCAATCCCCTGATTGAGCAATTGAGCCTCATGCTTAATCCGTTTTCGGCTGCACACGAGGATACTTTGATTAGCAGGGTGTATGCCAAATTTCAGTTCACGTTCTGATGTCAATATCCAAAGTTTTGAGGCACAGCCCCAACACCACATAGGGCGTAGCGGCACTTTTACTTCTTCTGTATTTCGATTATTACCATAGTCCTATGAAGGTGTATACCTAAGTTTCTTCATCTTTCCTATTATCCCTTATCATGGTTTTGGGGCACATGCCCTTTACACAATTATGGGCGTAGTGTCACTTTACTTCATGCTGTAAGTGAGTGATTACATTAAATATTGTGTAGGTGTGATATTAACCAAGTTCATGAATCTTACGGTTCATTTTCCTATCTTGAGGGGCCCTCTTAGGGGGTGTACGACCATTTAACTTCGGATTGAGCGAGGATTACCTTATAAGAAGGGTGTATACAAGTTTCAATAGTTCTACGGTCGTTTCCTACATGGATGTGGGGTCTGCCACCTACTCGAGCGATAATGAATGAAAATAATAATATATAAATCAATAATAATAATAATAATAATAATAATAATATTTAATAAATAATAATAATAATAATATAATAAAATAATAATAATAATACCCGTTATCCTCTCGCGTACACCGAGTTTCATCCTTCTACGTCCATAATCCAATTTTTGATGGCCAGCTTCCCCTAGTGGGGATGCAAGGGCCACTAGCCTCGTATATCGACGAAAGGTAACGCTCCAATAATACCCCAAACGGGGGTTTTTTTTGGGTTCCAAGTTTTTTTTTTTTTTTTTTTTGTAAAGAGATACCATGTTCAAACTCTATCTGTTACTAGGAATTTTTCTGTGCGATGCTAGTACGAGGCTGGGTGATAATCAATAAATAATAATAATATATAATAATAATAATAATATAATTGAATAATGAATTGATATAAATTTTATATATATTATTAATAATTATATAATATTGAATATATTTAATATTAATAATTAACATAATAATGTTAGTATAATATATTAAAAATTAATATATAATTTATATAATAAAAATAAAATAATGAAGTGAATAAATGAAAAGAGTGAGGGGGATTCGGAACCCGGATGGCTCGGAGTCGGAAAGTTTGAGACGCGTAATGTCGGGGATGCGCGTGCACCGGATCGTGGTGGACGTGTGCCTGGAGCGGAGCTCCGAGACGGGAGAGCTAGAGTAAGAAAAATAAAAACAATAATAATAAATTAATATTATATTAATAATATTAATAATTAATAATATAATAAATATATAATTAAAAATATATATATATATATAATATATAATAATATATAATAGATAATAATTAATATTTAATTTAATAATCAATTAATAATAATTAAAATAATTTAATAATATATAATAATTAATAATAAAATAATAATAATTAATAATTATATAATAATAATCATAATAAATGATAATAATAATAATAATAAATTAAATAATAAATAAATAAATCAATAAAAAAAAGTAAAAATAAATTACAAAGAGATAAGCTATCAGGAAACGCACTGTCGTCGCGAAGATTCAAACGCACATGCCAGATAAAAATAATGTTTATATAGGGATATCTCTACTAACGACACCAGCGTGACCTTGGCCCACGCTCAACTAGAGGCCCTACTACTTACGGAGCGAGAAATGTGAGCTATTCTCTATTAACTCTAGCTTCATGCCGCACTAGGAGCGTTAATGAGTACCATTGATAGCTTGGCTTTGGTAATATTGGAAAACGTCCCCGCTCCCACGATATGAGGCCTGGTCCATGCCAGCGGTATTAATAACGCGTTATGGGGCATGCCGCGGTAATACCCAAGGAGACCTTTTCTTCGAGTGGTCTCAGGCTGATCGGTTCCTGTTGTTTCTAAGAAGTACCATTGACCTTTCCCTAGATGGAGTGAACGTGTTATATATTATGTAGTACGAGTATTATTTTATTTGTGGGAGTATATATAAGGCTGTTTATTTACGAGTATAGTATTTTAGTTGATTATTTATTATTATTAAGTGATAAATGTATCGTTTTATATGTGAATAGCTATATTACTATCATTTCTAGATATAGGGTATTATATTTGTTGATATAGGTGATGTTGTGTGATTAGTATGGTTATTTTTTAGTTTAGTTGTATTTGTGTTAGTTTTTTAATTGGTAATAGGTTAATATGATTTATTAAGTTATTTATATATTTTTTATTGAGTGATTTTTGTATTGTATATTTTTTTTGGTTTATTTTTTTGTTTGTATGTATTATGTTATTTAATTATATATTTATGTATTTATGGTTTCTTTGTTATGTTTTTTTATGTTATATTATGTTTATATATATATATATATTTATATTATCTAATATATTTAAATTTTTAATTATATATTATAGTATAATTATTATTTATATATATTATATATTATTAATTTATTTATAGTATTTTATTTATATCAAATGTAGTTTTTAATATTTTTTACTAATATATGCATTTGATTTATATAGTATATTATATATATATAAATATATATTTTAGTTATATTTTATTTATATATTATTATATTTTTTTATTTATTATTTATATTTAATTATATTTTTATTATGAATTAATTATGGGAATATTATAAATGATATAAATGCATTGGCTGGCATTAATGAGTGAATAATTAACTATTTTGTCCTATTAATCTTCTTTAAAAAATTTTATATCAAAAAACTTATATTATCTCTTTGTGCTCATTCAATTATTAGATTTTACTCGTAATGATGAAGGTTCTATGCTTTTTTGTTCGATAAAAATACTATTTAACTTGAGCGTTGGAATATTGGTGTCTATCGGTGATTGATTTAGATGAAAGAGTTCTGTTTAAAGAGAAAGCCTGAATATTATATTGAAGTTGGTAAAATAGATATTAGATATAGTCGAATGCTGTGTGGGTTTTTTATGGTGTAAGAAGAAGTTTTTGTTTGGTTGTTGTGGGGGGGGGGGGTTGGGGGGGGATGGCGTAGGTTGGGTTTTGCTTTTGGTGTCGTTGTTGTGTGGTGTGGTGTGGTGTCATTTAATATTTATTTATTATATTTTTTATGTCTTTAATTTTTGAGTTTTTTTGATTGTTTTATAGTTGTTTTATATTTTATATATTATTATTATTTTTTATACTGTTTATATTTATCTTTATAGTTTTTAGGTAGTGTGGTATATATTGTGGGGTTATTAGGGTTATGTATATGTAGTATGTTATAGTATCGTGTTACTATGTAGGGGGAGTTATTTATTAGGCGGTATTTTATACTATAGTATTATTAGTATCATATATATATAGGTTAGTATTTTATTTATTTTTTTTGATTATGCTATTCAATTACGTCGTATAATTACCTGTTTCCAAAGCTTTACAGCCCAAAATAGTGGAATATTTTGATATAATTTTAGTTTTAAGTATAACTACGTCAGAACTTATTTATGTTTCTACGGATTGACAAAACGAGCTATTCATTGTTAACTTGTGTTGATATGTATTTATTATTGATTGAATCCTACTCTTGATTTGAATCAGGTGATGGAATCAATTAGAGAGAATTCGCGCGTTTCATTATGTACAGGGAATTTAAAGTGCAGAGGAAGCCTTATTATCCCAGTTTCACATGAGGGTTGGTTGGGTGTTTTCTGGTGGAGTTGGTGTTCGGGGGGTGGTTGTGTTGAAGAAATAACGACAACAAAAGAAAGTGTTATATAAATATGAGAGAGAGAGAGAGAGTTTGTTTCTTGTGTATATTAGGTTGTTGACCAATAATAGCTATGTAGATTATTTAGTTTTGTTATAATTATATTTTATTTTTGTTTTTATGATATTATTATTTTATTCTATATTTCTTTTATTATATTATTATTTATGATGGTTCTTATCTTATTATTAGTATTATTTATATATATATATATGACATATATGTGAGCCGTGGTTTTGATTTGATTTATATTATATTTATTTAATAGCGTTTTATATATATATATTTATATATTACTAGGGGTTGTATGTATAGTGAGATATTATTGCAGTGCTGAAAGGGGAGTGTGTTTTGTGGTGTGCGTTGATGAGGTACTAAGGAGATATATTTATGGGTTATATATCATAATGTGTAGGGTTGGTCATTGAAATTTGAGTAGGTCAGTAGGGGATGATGGGTGTATATTATAGTTAATTATGTATTATATTTTATAAATTTATTTGTTTATATTTATTTATATAGTGTTATTATTATTAATTATTATATATACTATATATTATTTTTGATCTTATGTAAGAGTATTTAGGGTAGTTATATAGAGATTATTTAGGTTTTAAGTAGGTAAGTATGTTATGGTAATTAGGTAATTAGGTATAAATTATAGTTAGGTCATAGTTGTTATTGTGTGGTAGTGAGTTTATATGGAGTACTATAGTTTTACTGTATTGGAGCTTGTGTAGTTGGTTGAGGTGAGTTGAGTAGGTAGTGTAAGTTGTATACGATTAGTTGTAGGTATATTTATATGCAATTATATATTGGATTGAAGGACAAACATGACTGCAATATACATATTTTGTAAATAACTAAAAATACTAATCTTCTAATAACTATCTAAAATACGAAATAGTTCAGTTGGTATAAAGTGTGTTTCTGATGTTATCAAACTATGATTTTTAAGCGTTCATTTTTTTTTGTGTTTCTTTAGCTGGGAGAGAGAATGAGGTCCCTAAACTTTAGTTTATTTAGTTGGTTGGCAAAGATTGATGTGTGAGATGTTATTTTAAGTAACAATGCAATGTAGATGAAGACAGGGGTATAAATCTAAGTTAAAAGGACGACACATAAAGATGAAATTGAGATAAGGCTTTTTCGATAATGACGATAGGTTAAATATGCTTGGATGGGGCGGTGTGGGCGTAAGCTCAGCCGGTCCGAACTTTGAAAATAGATAGCTTTGTGAGAGAATGGAGCGGTTAGCTGGTGCCCAAGAAAGGAACGAAGTACCCGTGAGAATATATTATATAGGATTTTGAGTAATAGATTGAGTTGAGTATATAGTGAGAGTATATATAATCGTATGAATTATTTTATATATATCTATTGAGTATCTTTTATATCTTTTTATATTTTCTATAGGTGGAGAGTTATTTATATTTACTGTTTCAATCTGATACGCGATGAGTCATTTATAACTTTTCTCTGACATGTATTATAGTAATATTAAGACTGGTCACGCGGCAGGTTTTTCAATTAATTGTGTTGTGATATATAGGCTCGACTGTAGATTTGATTCAATCATACTTAAAGTTATTTTCTTTCCAAGTTTGAGGTGGCATTCCGTTTTATGCCATGGGTCGTTCCGATAATATTGCCAAAGTGGTGTCTATCTTTTTCTTCTATGCTTTTTCAAGGTTACTATATCTGTATCTTGCGTGCATGTTTTGTTTTATGGGTCTCGGGCTGGATATGTCAACGTCACTTATGTTTTTTCCTTGGTTAGAGCTGTAAATGTCCTGTTCAGATGATCTAGTCGCAACATCTGGTCGTCGCAGCAGTTAATTTGTAGTGATTTTTTAAAGCAAATTCCTCTTACATTATATTCAGTTTAAAAATAATTTTCGTTATTATTAATAGAGAGTGGTATACTATGCAAGAAACAGATTACTTCGTTTCCGTGTGTACAATGATAAAATTTCAAAATAAACAGTGTATGTAAATCTCCTCTCAGAGATGTTTTACTTTCCTTTTATTAGGACTTAAGTATCTATGATAATTTACCAATTGACGATTGAATTATGGCGATTCTCTTGAATATTGATTGAATGTTATTTTTATTTTTTAC
Source organism: Trachelipus rathkii (assembly GCA_015478945.1). Lineage (NCBI taxonomy): Eukaryota > Metazoa > Arthropoda > Malacostraca > Isopoda > Trachelipodidae > Trachelipus > Trachelipus rathkii. The sequence continues at coordinate 71,788 of JABUQX010117758.1, forward strand.
TGGTGATGCAGAGCGACCTACTATCATTATGCGGGATGGTGTAAATGTTCAAAAGTTCTATCGAATGATCTTTGGTATAAATTTGCGCTGAAGAGAGAATGTACACAAAAAGAAAGAGGTTGAGTTATGTAGATCAAAAAGGAAAAGAATTTGAAAGATAGTCTTAGTGTATTATTTTATTCTGTTCGAGAAGTGCCATGAAAAAGATATATGGTATCAGTATCTAAACAATTAGCTACTTAGATGAGATCAGTTGTACCAAAACCACTTCTAAATTCCGCTTTTTCATGTGGTTGATTAAAACCAAATTTTTCAGTGATTTTGAGGTATTTATTGTTTTTTTTTAAGTAGTTTGTACAAGTCTGGAAGCAAACTAACTGATTTGTTGTTGTTTTAGGTCCTTTTATTTCATTTTTTATACAGAAGTATAAAACTGGTGTTTACTTTCTTTGCTACTACTGTTGCTCAATCGGTAGAACGACAGAGTCGCAGAGACATTTTCCGGGTACATGTGCAAAATCATGTCGATACAAACTAGCTTAAAATTCTTTCGTTGGAATCAAGCTCTTATTTTATACTTTCTCATTAGTAAAAAATTGAGATGGATTTTAGGTTTTACTGTAAAGAGAATAGTAATCCTTAATAGCGAATAATTAATAATCTATATTATGGGTATTGGTTTAATTGCAGATGATCTGCATTTATTCTGGTGCCTTTCTTTTAATCCACATTTGCTGATGTATTGTTTTTGTGTGTTCGGTGGCTTCAAAAGTCGAGAAATAGTAGTTGTCAATTAATAAATTTGCTAGATATTCATGTTTAATGATGGCTTTATGTTTTGGCGTTTTTAAAATGCGTTTTTTTTTTTATTTCTGCATTTTAACCTATTTTTAAAGGTAGATGTGATAGAGCGTTGTTTAGCGAAATGGTAAAAATTATGTCGCACAATAAGACGAAAATGAAGAAGTAAATATTGTTTAAAATTTCCAGACACTAATTAATTACATCAGATGTACTGTATTTTTTTGTTAATATGATATTCAATGTATACGCTTGACGATGAGTATTCCATATTCTTATGGATTTTAAGAAAAGATAGCGTCATAGTGTTCCCATGACAACTGTTAGATAAGATGATGTGGTGTCATAAAAACAATGTGTCATTGTACATGTAGGTAAGTGGCTGGTCTAGTGATTATGTGATTAGTTTATCACTGGCGCTGGTATATATATGTATTATTATATTTAGTATAAGTGGCTAGCGAACGCGCTGTTAGGTATGGAGGATGTGACGGACTATTAGTATATTAGTAGAGGTCTGATATTATTATATATCATATTGTTATACTTGTATTATAATTTTTATTTATATTATATATATATATACATTATTTTTTTAAAAATCTTATTATCAAAAATTTTGAATATGTTTGTTTTATAGTATGGATAATACTTTGGTGTTATGTAGTATGTTTGTGGTCAAGAAATTAAAATTTTATATGTCTTTGTTTTATGTATGGAATAATATGCATTTGATGTTACAATCAAAATGAAGTAAAAATTCACTCCTTAGAGGAACCGGGCTTGATGGAAAATTTTTTATGTCAAACTTTGATATAAATCTTTATTTTTATTTTATCTGTGATATAGAAAGGTAACATATGTTGGGCAGAAGTACTGGAGAGGTTAAAAAGTAGGCTAAAAGGGAAATTTAAAAATAAGGATGAAAGAGACGTAGAGCCGTACTGTCTACAGAGGTCATGGTGATTGAAATTTATGTGTAGGATTCAATTTTAATAATGTTGTTATTTTTTTTATTCAAATTTTCATCTTAACTGTCAATCCTGATATGTTTCTTACATATATTTCACACGCTATTGTCTATCCAATATAATAAGGTATCGTGGTTAAAAGTCTATTTCAGAAATGTGACTATTCTTATTCACTTCATCAGAGAAAAGCTGAAAACTACTGACTCCCAGATTACGAAATCTACATACAGATCAATCTATTCAATCATCTAACAATCCAGGTACGTCAGATATCAACGGAAATACGTTGAAAAGGAAGTGATTGTTGCTCAGAAGTCATCACTGTAACCCAACAGCCTAAGTAGAGAAATATTGACAGCTTAGACTTTCAGCAGCACTAGATCTACTAAATTATAATAAGTTTCGCGTAATACGAGATTGCTGTTCTATTATATTGACAGCTTTGTTCAAGGCAACTAAATGTTAAAAGTCGAGAGAAAGAGGTTAGTCATCCTATGGCGCACGTCCATTGCTGAGAGAATAGGTAGATTTTTTTTATATATATGATTTTCGCATCAATTGCTAATCTATTTAGTCGTAGTAGTTTTCGAAATTTTTAATGGATTAGAAATACTATGTAGTTATTACACTGGAATTCCCTACAATGCTCCTCTGACTTATTACACGTTGTTTGTTTTTTCTTGTGTGTTGTTGTTTATGGGCTAGTTTTTGGGAAAAAGTAAACATGGTCGACCATGCGCAAGTTGCTGTTGTAGCCTTTATATCTAACAACTTGCAATCGTAGAAAGACTTCCATGAGTTTCAGTATATCTTTCAGTCATGAACAGTAAACGAGATATCATGCATCCTGTTAAGATTGAATACACTACAGCTAAGATGGTCACTACTTGACACTGATCTACCCTTTTGTTTTAATATTGAACGGTCCAATAACAGCAGGGATATGTCAAACCAACGATTGTATATAATTCTTCTTACGAAAAAAAAAAACTAAACCAAAATAATATTCAATCCGACTAACACATAGTTTTGTAAAATGTTATTGCAGGGAGTATATAGTAATAAGTACATCAATAATCGACGAACTTAGTATAGTGCAGAGAATCCCTTACTGAAAAGATTTCAGAAAAGGAGCGGAGAGCAATATGTTTAACAGAGGGGTCATCGATAGGAGTTTGCATAGGTAGGTGCAGGTGGAGGGTATAGGTAGAGTACAATAGTAGCGTGTTGGCTGTATCAAGGATTGAGTATATACATGTAGTTATCATTAGAGGTAATATTGCCCAAGAGATAGAAGTTTAGGAGGAATTGGGGATTCAACTTCATGTAACGATTATCATGAGTTTTTGGTAACTTAATCAATATTTCATGGTTGCTAAACAAGTAAATAGAGTGCTACACATTCGAAGTCAGCTACTTCGGTCAAAAGGCTGGAATAGGTACTGGATGTTTATTGAAGGACTGATGTGAGAAGGTCATAGATATTGCGTTATGGATGTATCCTATTTACGGGAAGAAATCCGCGTTGCTGCGTGGGACTCGTTAAATATGCAATTTAAGATGAGACATCAGATCGAGCTGGAGGAATAGCTTCGAAATGCGATGAGAGTTTGCCCTTAAATAATAAAATGTGTATGTGAACAGCATGGTTTTCTACTAACATGATATGGGGTAGTGCTTGAAGCCCTCATGTGATGATTTGTTTTTTGTTTAAATTTAAAGAATTTTATTGTAGATACTAAAAAAGTCAAGATGAGTTATTCTATGTTGCTTTGACAGAAGCATTAATAAATTATTAAGGTATGTAATAGTGAGATGATATTTGCAGCCTCTTCTGTGTTCATGAGTTTGATGATATAAAGCGAGTGACATAAGAGAGAGTAAGATGGGTAGATATGAAAGAGAGTATGGAAGAACGGTATATGACCGGTGACAATATACTATCTGGGATACCCTACGATATGCGGGTTAATCAGTGTGCTGGTCGGAAGTAGAAGGAAAGATAAGAGGCGTAGATGATAGCGGTTTATTGCGAAGATATTGATTTTAAGTATATGTTACTTAAATAGGTTTTGAGGGATATAATCTGTCCTTTGAGAGACTTTAGCGAGTCAAATCGGGCAGAAAATAGGCGAGTTTTATTTAGGTTTGTCTTTTACAGGACTAACCTGACCTTGTTAGAGTTGATGGGAAAAATCAATAAAATAAATGGCGAGAAGAGGAAAGAGAGGCGTGAGCTTGATTAATGGTGTTAGAGAAGGCGGACATAACAGGATAAATAGGAAGTAAATATTTTGAGTGTGGAGAGGAGTTTAACTATCAAATGTTAATCGAAATAATCGTAATGAGACAAAAGAAGCGAGTTGAGTGTGGGTGTTGGGTTTGGTTGCAGGTAGAGCTAAGATTAAGTTATATAGAGTACTGAAATTCTATCGAAGTATGTAGGAGTTTTGGTATGAGTATCATATTCTATTAAATTTCAGTTAAGAGAGGCTTTATATCTTTTCACGGGAGAAATAAATGAAATCCGTTACTAAAAATTATACTATTTTAGTAGTTGTTAAAATTGGTTGTGACACAAGAATATGGTAAGTTGTGCGTTTGGGTTTTAGGAAGTGTATAAATCTTTCTTCGTGATTTATAGTGTTTGCAAGACTGGATTTGGTGAGAGTAAGCAGTACCTGTGTCAGCTGGACCCATGATATAGTTGTTTTGTTTTTGTGAATTGGTGTGCCGATTGACTATTATAATGGTTTCGGTGTATGAGTGAAGTGTTCAATTACGATATTCATAGGTTAAAAAATGGAATGAGACACTCTGGTATATGAGGTCCTTGGGCAATTATGTTTGTTCTTTTTGGTTCATTTTTGTTAGTTGGAGTGGGGTTAAATTGATATCGATAAATTTTGGGAGATTGAGTCGATGTTTAGCGAAGAGTAGTATCGAGTCGCAGGTTTCGGAAACGGAATGTGAAGATTATGAAGATTAAAATGTATCTCGTATTTGTTTGAAATTTTAATAGTGGAGATTGTTAACGAGAGAATTCTGGAAGAGTGAAGTAATATCCGGTCCTTAGTGACCTTTGTTAATGTCGGAGAGAATTAGGGTTAATCTCTATATATTAAGGGAGCCAGGTGACGAGATATATATGATTATATGAGTATATGGGATGGTAATATAGTTGGAAGAGTATGAGGAGGAATGTTGTGGTGGGATTATAGAGTGTGTTTTGTTGCTGTAGTATAGAGTGGTGATCAAGTAGGTGATGATTTTTTTTGGAGAGTTAGTTATGTGTGAGGTAGGAGCTGTGGCAGTAGTGTAAGTTATTAGAGGTAGATGTGTGTATAGGCTATATAGTAGTTGTGGTGTTATTATTAGATGAGAATGTTAGTGAGTTTATTGAGTGGCTGGGTCTTATAATGAGGTATTCTTGTTTAGTAGTTCTTTAGTATGGATTATGGTCCAGTTTGTGTGTAGGGTTGTCATTACGATTCAGGCCTGTGTCAATACTATATTGAGTTAAACAATTAGAGGAATATTTTGGTCGTAATCGTGACGTGACTAGATGATAGATATTTTGGCCTTTTGGGTAGCGTTACGTGGGTAGATATGGTGGAGTATGACGTTAACGTATTTTCAATAATTAGGTGATTAATGATTATGAGATGATGGTGTTATGGTATGTGGGGTATGAATGAGCTGTTGATTTGCTTCGGGCCTTATATGTGGTGTGAGTGATGGACTTTGGTGCAAAGTACCGAAGCTATGAGGAGAGTAAAAATAGTTAGCGGTTGTGCTCAGTATTATGAGTAGCGTTGAAAATATTAGAATTATATGTTAGTGGGAAGATGTGGTTTGGACATTTCAGAAGAGAGAGGGGTGGTGGTGTGATAAAGTTAGAATGGTGTTAGGGCGATTATTAAGAGTAGAGTGTGGCGAGTACATGTTTGTGTATAGTAAGAGGGTGAAAATTCGTTTTCTAGAGTCTGTGTATTTTCTTCTTTATATAGGATATGTGCGTTGAAAATAGATATTTCCTTAGCTGCGTGTCTTGTTAGCATAGACTGTCTTTCATTGTTTCGAATTGAGTCTGAAATAAAAGTTTGGCTATAAGTGGTGGTGGTGCAAGTGGGAATTTCATATCATAGCGATGTTCTGGCGTGAGCCAAATAATATTAACTAACTCTTTCGAGGCCTACTTAATAGATACCGTTAATACTTTTTTTTATGCTGAGTGCGATCCTAGGATCATGCCAATTTTTGATTTTTGAATGTTATTTTGTAAAAATTAGTTTTGTCGTCTGCAATAGGGGTGCTGTAAGTACGATGTATTATTAGTTGTCAATATCTTGCCCTATTTGTATCTTTTGGTAGCATATTTATATTTCTATTAAAAATAAATTGTTTCCACGAACACTTTTCACAAAAATTTTCTCACATATTTTATTTTTAAGTAAAAAATAATTATATAGACTTCACATTTCTTTATAATGTGACTGTCAAATAACTTGGTAAAAAAAAATAAATATTGTTTAATAGTAGCACATTCCTCATTATTGCCAACATAATATTAAATTAATGATATTTTAGAATTACTAATACATTTTTAATATACTATGTTTTAATTATAATATTAAATATATAACAATAAATAAGCGATAAGGATGTCAGATGAATTATAAGTAAATTATTAAATAAATAAATTGGCAAAATAAAAGTTATATTTATATTTCCTATGTTTGTGGGATAACAGAGCTGATGATGACACAATGATGCTTCATTTTTTCGTGCCAAAATTAAAAAGTTATCCGAAATATCATTCTTTAAAAATATGATTTATAAATTAGTTTCCTTACATCTTTAATTTATTATATCAGTTATATATATATCTACATCTGAATTTAACCTCCCTCACTTTAAAACCTACGTCCGTGATCATCTACGAAATTTGCATTAGATGGGGACCCCTTTGATGTGCTCTTATAATAGGGCTCTGCCCGTGAGTGGTAGTGACAAAAAAAAATTACAATGGATAAATATATAAAATATTATGATGATTAAAAAAATATACATGAAAAATGCATCAAAAAGTAATAGATATAATCTTGGTGGACAGATTAAATGTTAAACTTAAAAAAAAATTTTTAATTTTCTCTTATTACCATTCGTCCAATTTTAATAAAAATTTTCGGATAGATATACAATAATACGAAGAGTTTAGGAAATTTGAATTTAGAGCAATTTCCTGTATGCCTAACTTTTAGACATCTGGTTCCAAATTGAACGGAAAATTTTGAGTGGCTCAATTTCGAAAAATACCTACTGTGCTTAGATGCGCACTAAATAAAAATTTAGATTTATACCTCCTTTAAAGTTAAATCCAAAAACATCAAAATCTTAAGGTGTAAATTTTTTTCGCAATATTTAAAAGAGTCAAAAATTTTGTCATAATTGAAAATTTGCTACAATTTTTTTTACTGTTCGTCGATTTCTTATGAAATTTTCAGAGTAAATAGAGATCGACGAGTTACACGACTTTTATTTAGAACATTTTTTCACATAACCAACAATTTGACCCCTTGCTGGCTATGAAAATTGAGCATGACTTGTCCAGAAGTCAGATAGTTGGGTAAACAAGAAAATTCCCTAATGAAAAGTTGCGCAAATCATCTGATTCAACTTGCTTTAATAATTTCATAAAAAATTAAATGAATGTCAACTAAAAAAAATTTTTTTTAGTATATTAAAAGTTTTGACCCTTTGTCAGAAAATTTGAAAAAAAAAATAGATTTTTTTTTCATTTTTAGGTATTGCTTAGACACTAAAACTTTTATGTGGTATACATCTAAAACCTTTTTTAATTATTATTATTATACGTTTTCCTATTTTTTACTTAACATTGGGATTTAAAATTGGGAACAGATGGCAAAATGTTAGGTATAAAAAAAATTGCTCTATGTTAAAGATTTGAAACTTCCAATAATATCTACTTTGAAAAATAGAAGAAAAATTACAGCATATTTTCAATTTCAATAATTTTTTGACATCGTAATGAGAGATTTACAAAAGTTTCAATTTTTTAATGTTAATAAAATCAAAGAACTTAGGCGGAGGACCATAAGTATTTTCGTACTTGCTGGAATTTAGGATTGTGGTTATACTTGTAAACTGAAAGAGTAGGTATGTACTCATATAATAACATTTACGGTGAAAAGGTATGTTATTATATAAACTTGTTTACAAATAATTTGAACGTTGGGATAAACTAAAAAACTGCTCCGACTGGTCAGAGCAATAGTTTTTAGGCCAGTCCATCTGGCCAATTTTATGGCCGGATATATATATATATTTATATATATATATATATATATATATAGTATATATATATATATATATATATATATATATATATATATATATATATATATATATATATATATATATATATATATATATATATATATATATACAATATGTTTAATGCATTGCAAAAGACCAATATTCTATCTCTTATCACTCTTTTTGCTACATTTGTGAAATGGCGACACACCAGCCAATTGCACTTAGTGAGGATATAAAGGGAGTGGTTTTCTACGAGAACCGAAAGAACATTCGGATCCGACATTAATTGCAAGGAAGAAGGTAAGAAATTCATTTCATTTGGAGATATATTGGAAGTTGGATTCTTGATATCAATGGATGCGATATTTGAAATTTTATTGTAGTTATTAGGTGTTATTAATATGACATTTTCATTTGTTTTGTTTTTTCTATCAAAATACTGGTGTGTTTGTATGAGAGAGAGAGAGAGAGAGAGAGAGAGAGAGAAGAGAGAGAGAGAGAATACTAATGCTACCTATGCATTTAAGTTAATATTTAGAATAAATATTTCTAATATATATAAATATTATAAAATATGGAAATAAAAGCTGTATATAGAAAAAATTTAAATTTTATATAACGTGTATTTAAATATATATATAGCATATAAATATATATATATATATATATATATATATATATATATATATATATACCAGGGAACTTCACTCATAAAAAGAAAATTTCGCTTGAGTATCCAAACGTGGCATTGGACAATTATGGAAACAAAGGTTCTTGGACCATGATTTATAATCAAGGGTTTGAAGTAAGGGTATCAGGAAGATCATATTTTGCATTCTCCTTCTACAACGGGGTACGTTGTTTACGTAACTATCTATCTATCTATCTATCTATCTATCTATCTATCTATCTATCTATCTATCTATCTATCTATCTATCTATCTAAAATAAAAATTATCTAATAATAATTTATTTTGTTCACAGTCCCAAGAAGAAACAGTAAGTTACTGCGACAGAACCCTGATTGGTTGGTCCAGAGATTTGACAGTCAGAAACTGGGCTTGTCTGAAAGGAAAGAAAACAACAAGTGTCGAGCCTAAAGTAACATATTCAAACTTTCTATTGGTAAGTTGACTGTGTTATTAAACTCCTAAATCAATAATCCGGCAAAGTATTGGTAAAAATGATACAGTTTTGCTTTTGAACGAGTGTTATGATTACAATGCAAAAAATCACGAATTTGTAAGATTGCCGTTTCTCATTTATGTGGACTGACAACGGCTTTCAACTTAACAGATTTCAACGCCGAAAACATGAATGTGTTCGGAAAGTTATAACCACGCCACTACCTGTTCGTTGCTTGGCGAGTTTTGGATTTTATATTCCCCTAAGAACTTTTAAACCATTTTTTCTCAAAACAACAAATTTTCACATTAGACCGAAGACATGTTGTTAAAAAACTGTGGCAAATAGTAATGTATATAAAATATTTGATAATGTAGCTTTAGACATAAAGCTTAGAACCTTTTTCAATACTTGTCTATATTTACTTTATAAGTCAATTAGTAATAGCAAGCTTAAAATATTAAGTTTTTTTTTTGTTTACAACTTCAGCTTTAAATAGAATATGAACCAGTCAGGTCAAGGGTAATATGAGAAAAGAGTGCTTCCAAAAATAAACATTCTAACCGAATAATCTTTCAACATCATATATACATATATAGGCAATAGATGAGAAATTTTTCGGGGGGTGGGGTAGGGGCGGAGATGGGTGTTTGAATTTTTCATTCAGTCACACACACACACACACACACAACAACATATATATACACTGATTATGATATTTATTATAGAAACACACATATACAACAATGGTATAATATATGTAAAACATATGTTTTGAAAGTATGTTAATATATTACTTTAACACATATTATTGTTATTATTATTATTATTATTATTATATAAAAACACATTCGTGTTTTTGTAATGAAAAATAAATTCTTTCATATATATATATCTATTTATATATATATATATATATATATATATATATATATATATATATATATATATATATATATATATATATATATATATATATATATATATATATATCATGGGTGTTTGGTTTAAGTCATTTGGCTTAAAATAAATTATTTTTTTGTTTTAACCAACTAAAAAAAAGTGTTTTTTTTGCTTTTTGCTTTTTGCTTTATTTGCTTTTGTGTGTGTGTGTTTTTTTTTCTTTCTTTTTTTACCTTTTCAAAGAAAAAGGTAATAGAAAATTGCTCTAAATGAAAGCATATGGCTAATGCATCCTAATTATATATTAAGATAGTAAAAAAATGTGAGGGAAACATTAGTAATTCAATTTTCAGAAAAAAAAAAATTATAACATCAAAATACTATAATCAAAAACTAATAACTTTTAATTATTTTTTCATTGAGTTAGAAAATTGTTATTAAGATATTAAAGTAAATAAACATTTTTAGTGATTAGTTCCAAAGATATATTTGAGAGGGAGGAATTCTTCAAAGAGTTTATCTTTCCCAAAAATTTTATATACTACAAAATAACAGCACACATCGCATATCC
>JABUQX010117758.1:85000-87500 GCA_015478945.1 Trachelipus rathkii
CAATTAGAAGCAAGATATGTAGTTCCACTAAAGAGTAACCCCATCTGAGAGTAAGAAAAATCAAGAACTAAAGTATCAGAAACCAATGAGCTGAGAAATAGTTTTCAGAGTACCTAGATTAAGTGTTTCGATGCCAGAAGGAGGAAGATGGTGGTCTAACTGACAGGGCGAAAGTCCTATCTGTTGAGTAGAAGTGGAGCATGGTGTATATATATATATATATTACATATATAGTTATATATATAAGATATATATAAGAGAAAGAGAGTGCTATATATATATATATATGTTATATATATATATATATATATATATAAATATATATATGTATAGCATATATATATATATATATATATATGTGGTATATATGTATATATATAATATATATATATATATTATATGTTAAAGATATATATATATATATATATATATATATATATATATATAGTATATATATATATATATATATATATATATATATATATATATATATATATATATATATATATATATATAATATTTATATTAATTTTTTATTTTTATTATTTATATATATATATATAAGTATATGGTATATATATATACACTGATGACAGAATTCGGAAGAACTGCTCTATAAATCGGACGAAAACTTGATTGATGAAATCAATAAATCTCAAAATAGTTACACAGCAGAAGTTTATCCAAAATTCGAGAAAAAAACTCGCGGGGAAATAAGAAAAATGGCCGGGAGTTTCCAGTTAGTAAATAGTTTTATTTCTTTTTAAATAATAAATGATATAGTTCAGTTATAAGAGTATTTTCATTTTTGTTCCTATAGAAATTTAGTGAGACTATCTAGAGTTTTACGATACCATTTTCATGAAACTTGCAAGAAATGGTTAAAATGATTTAAATTAAAAAAAAATAAAAATGTAAAAAGAAACAGGAGAAATGACCCTGAAAAACGTTATGAAGTCGCAATATGATAAATGCATGGCATACGAACATTTGTCAATGGGAGGCTTCCCCGTACTACCTGACACTTAAGTGTTGAAAAAATAATATCAAATTACAAGAGGTCATAAATTTTTTGGGGTCATTTGTCGGTTTATTTTTACCTTTTTCTTTCATTATGGCTCATTTCAAAAATTCCATGCAAGTTTCATGAAAATCAGTTGGGGTCGATATTTTTGATAATTTCTTCCATTGACAAATTTTATAAATATGAAATTTTACGACTTCTTAACTTTTTTCAGGACCATTTCCTTTCTCTTTTTTCTTTTTTATATACTTTTTTCTTCCTTTTCAGATCAATTTAAGTATTTTATGTGAGTTTTATGAAAGTCAGTTGAGGAGGTCTCATGAAAATAATTAACACCATTTAGTAGTATAAAGTCATGGAAAAATATTTTTTTAAAATCTTTTACAGTTGACGAGATAGATAGATAGATAGATAGATAGATAGATAGATAGATAGATAGATAGATAGATAGATAGATAGATAGATAGATAGATAGATAGATAGATAAACCAATCAGATTAATTAACTTATTAATTACAGCTTGGGACCCAGAGTGAAAACTTTCTTCCTATCACCATTAACAAAATTCGCATGATTTTACCGGAACAATTCGACTGGAGAAACGTATCTGGAGTCAACTACGTTTCAGCTGTCAGGTAATTTTGAAAACGGTCTTTATTTGTTCCTTCATATTGCTTGATAATTGTGATTCAAGTAGTATGCCTTAAAATAGCGGGTTGACAAAAACCTGACCATCAGACCTAGAATATGTATAGCAGACCTACCAGTAGGAGTGCTCGCAATGTTTCCTCTTAATTTCAAATGTATCTACCTGTATACACAAAATATAATGAGCCGTAAGTGTATTAATTTACGTTAATGGCCAATTTTTACAATTTTTTTTTACTTAATTTGCACAAACTTGAATGATATCAATAAATATTTTAGTTTATCACTATATAGTTGAAGTCATTATTATTATTATTCTTTTATGAAAGAGGGAGAGAAAGAAAATATACGATGACAAAGTACATATCCCGTTCCTTTGTCCTTCAGTTAGTTGTGATCATCGAAAGAAGCACAATCTGCTCCGCTGAAAGCTCGCAATGCTTTCAATTTATCGATACTTGAAGATTTGACATAAATATATCTTTTTTTTCTTCTTTTTTGGCTCCAGGAACCAAGGTAGTTGCGGGTCGTGTTATGCTTTCGCTTCCATGGCAGCATTGGAAGCCCGAATCAGAATTTTGACAAAAAATGAACAGAGGCCTGTCTTCAGTGTTCAGGATGTTTTGGAGTGTTCAGAATTATCTCAGGCTTGCGATGGAGGTTTTCCTTATTTAGTTGCAGGAAGGTAACGTGTATATGTATATATATATATATATATATATATATATATATATATATATATATATATATATATATATATATATATATATATATATATATATATATATATATATATATATATATATATATATATATATATATATATGT
>JABUQX010117758.1:92500-95439 GCA_015478945.1 Trachelipus rathkii
ATAGAATGAAACACCAAACAAATCGGACTTTACCACTTTATAATCTCTCAAAAATGAGAAATCTATAGTCATATGTAAACATCCACATAATATTTGAAATACTTCACTGTTTATTTAGTACACATAAAAAAAATGCAGCGGCATTTATATGAAGTCTTCCCTCTCGGAAAAAAGTAATATTATCCAAAGAAACCAAAGAAAAAGACTTCTCAAACTCTCTCTTCACTGCTCATTTTTGTCTCTGGCACCATTCTTTCATTATACAGTCCAATAATAGATTTGCTTAAATCTTAGATCCACACAGAAGTAAACATCAATGGCAATAAAATAGTTTGCAAAATTTCTTATCCATTCGAAAAACTAGAGTTATACAAAGATGCCATACCTCCCGCACATAGGAAATGGCATTAGACAAACTTCCTATTAGGAAGAGTATCAAATACAGAAGTTAACAAAGATGCCATACCCCGCACAGTAAAGCTTTAAAACATGGCAGACAGTTAGAATGCCAAAGCATTTACTCAAACAAACTACGTATGACTGAATTACAATACAGGATCGTCAGTTTTATACCACCAACCCCAAATTTCCCTTAAATAACATTGTTATCCTGTACCAAACAAAATAATTCAAAGTTCTGTGGAGTATCACTCAGATATCTAACTTTTCGCAAGATTCATGATGAAAATATATGAGTATTAGAAAGAAACATCAGTAGTAGGATTCTAAGAGCCATAGCTGGCATAAGCATCAAAAATAACAAACAGATATCCATCACCATATATTAAAAATTTATCCCCCGATCAATGAACAACGCTTCACCAGTATGGCATCCACTTTTAACCAAAGGAAAGATGAGAAATCTCCAAACAACACAAAACGAGGTACTCAGAATTATAACAGGTGTAAACTTACAACATTTACACGATGAAACAAAGATACTACCTATAGACAAACACTTAGAAATGATAGGCAACCAATTTTAAGCTAAAACACAAACACCGTAACACCCCATGTCACTCTGCATTCCCAACCCCACACACCATAGACTTAGATAACCTCCATCTTCCCCTAGCTATATTATTCAAATAAATCCTAGGTAATATCTAACCACCACAAAACAACACTTCATACACCAAACAAATACACATTCACCTAACAGAACAATATTTAAGAAACCGACAACCAAACAATATACTAAATTATCTCCACCAGAAATAGCCCGGAATTTAACTCACTTCAAATAGCCACCTGGTTGGTCATCTTTAGTCAAATTAAGATGCGGTTACCACTTAAACTTACAATGCTAGAAAAATAGATTCAACATTAACCAAACTGCCTCAAATATGTGCATAAAATGCAACCAGGCACCGGAAACTGGGAATCCCTTCCTCCTAGTCTGTCCCTCTACCTATCACCCCAGAAAAACTGGGAAATCACAGCATTAATCGATCTGTGGAGGATGCCGGGGGCGGCGGCGGCGGCGGAGTATCTTAGCGAGGTGTTGCAACTATGATGAGGGTTGTCAAGTAACGAGAAAGAGAAGGGGGATATTTATAGAGTATATAGCAGAGCATATATAGAGCAGATATAGGCAGAGAGATATATATATATATATATATATATAAGAGGTAGAGAGAGAGAGATGATAGATGTATATCTATATATATATATATAATGTACAAATCCCTCCCCAGATTCAAAGTGTGAGTAAAATGCATACACCTGGAAACCTGTTAGTAGAAGAACACATGCCCCTTTTGGTACCCTTCAGTGAGAACCGCCAGTGGTCAGAAAATCCAATCCTGTAGAAGTCGCGACGGACTCACTGCGGCATTCGCCAACATATATAAAGAGTATGTAGTATATATATGAGTATATATATAGGTATATGGTGGCGTATATATATATATATATATATAGCAGTTATATATATAGAGTGAGAGTTATATGTTAAGGTATATGGTTATGTTAGTATATATGCTATATATAATATATATATATATATATATATGGTTATATATATAAGAGTTATACATATATATATATATATATTGAGTATATATAAATATATATATATATATATAAGATATATATGTGTATCTATATTTATATTATATATATATATATATATATATATATATATAGAGTATATATATATATATATATATATATGGTAAAAATTACTCAACGGGATACACTGTTAATAGTGTAAAATGAAATTTTGGGTGTAAATTATAAATATCAAAACGAAAGTTTTAATAAAAATAAAATTCTTTTTATGAAAAATAAAGTAGAAAATTTTAAGTAATAAATTTTGTTTATTTCTTTTGAAAACTAGTTTAGGGAAAGGGGTTAATATTGAAATCACATGGAGAGAAAGTAGTTGAGCCATTTCTCTGCCTAAAAAAAGTTTTCAAGAGATTAGAGTAGGTCATGGCGCTCATATTCATCCTAAGATATTGGTCAGAAATGTATCATATCAAATGTGATAGAGTTATCAGCCCATTTGCAGCTTTCAAATAATTTTGAGCAATAGTGTTTCTAAAAAATGTCAGAAGAGAATGTAAAATATATATAGGCTACACCTTCCTTTTACTGAACAAGGTATGTAGATCTAACAGCTAAGCCAAAACTTAACCTAACATAAACTAAACTAACCTAACCTAAAATAACGTAACCTAACCTTACCCAACATAATCTAGCCTAACCTTGAATGAGGACCTCATTTCACCCTCAGAACATATATTTATGTATCAAAGAGACTACCTAAACATTTTTTTATCCGACCTCCCATTCTGTGGCCGATAAGTAACTGTTTATATATATATATATATATATATATATATATATATTGAAGCGGCGCACGAAAACGCAAAGCGTTTCACGATAAAATGTCGCGAACTATAAACACCTGAATTGATGAATCAAAGTACAAC
>JABUQX010117759.1:0-12318 GCA_015478945.1 Trachelipus rathkii
TAATATATATAATATATATATATATATATATATATATATATATATTAATATAATTATATATATATATATAATAATATAAGATCCTTGATGATTCCTTTATCGGGTTAATGTTCGGTAGTATATTAAGTATATATATATTATTAATTATATATTATAATATATATATATATTAATATATTAATATATTGATATTATCTTTATATAAATTATATCTAACTACATTATATAAGCCATATCACTTATATATGTATTATAAAGCGAATATATAATATATACTAAATATATATACATCTAAACCACATAATATAAAATTAAATTACATACATATATAATTATTATAATTATATATAAAATGAATATATATTATTAATTATATATTATAATTATATATAATTAATAATATAATATAATTTATTACACTAAATATTATTAATTATAATATATTATTAATAATTATATTATAATTATTATAATACTATTGTATATATATTATATTTATTAATATAAACATTACATTTTTTAACATCATTGCTTATTTTAATATTTATCATTATACATTTTATATAATATATATTATTTAAATTTAATAATTAATATATTAATAATTAACTAGATCACTAAATGATACAAATGTTGCGCACTCTCCTAATATTATTATATATATTATACTATAATTATATATATATATATTTATATAATTCATATATAATATATATATAAGTGCTTAAAAAATATAAAATAAGAGTATCATAAATACATTTAGTAGAGTATAGAATGAAGTGTAATAATATTGTATAATAAATATCAATATTATAAATAGAAAAATATTGAGTTACTATTATATTATATAATATATTATAATATACTTAATAAATATAACTCATATACTTACTAAGCTAGTATATAACATACTACGATTACAAGTTATTAAATTAAAATACTAATTGCTATTATACTACTTTATTATTACAGTATATAAATATATATATATTACTATTAACAAAAACTAATTCACAAATAAAACATCTCTTACACTAAAATACATATACACCTATTAATATATAACATACAGTAATATCTCTATATACTTATAGTCAGTCAATACTACAAATATATATAGTCCTATACTTATTGAGTTATTCATTTCGAAGTGAGTATAAATATATGTGATACCTAATATTAATAATATATACACTTATCTCACTATACATTCAAAATATTCCTTACTACTAATGATCTACAATCATATATATATATTAATATTCACTACTAGTATATCTACAATAGTAATTTCATATATACCTGTTAATTTATCAAATATACTATATTATACTATAAAAATTATTAAAACCCTAGAATTACTTATGTACCTAATTATATCTATGATGTGAGAAAATACTATAGCTTACATACCAATCGCATATACTCTAGATTATCTCATACATAATATACGGAATACTATAACTAATAATTATATATATTAATATAACCGTGAGCGTGAGAGATTAGTGATCACGACTTCGCGCGAACTACCACTATTAGTAATTATCTTGTTAAACTAATATAGCATGAGATATATATTAATATCAATAAGCATCTTAAATATTCACTTATACTACTTATCATAATATATATTACTTTCACTCACACCTACACACATAAAGTTAATTCTAACTTATGAGTATATACGATTCCATTAGAAAGACATCTCTCTATTACCGGTGCAAACAATATATTAATACTATTAATTAAAGTATATATATATCATATAATATAATATATTATATATTATAATTAAATATATTATATATATAATAATATATTATAATTAATATATTATAATTAATATTAATATATATTTATAATATATATATATAATATATTAATAATATATATATAGTGAATATATATTTATTTATTAATATATATATATAATATATATAATATATAATTAATATATATTTAGTAATTATAAGTATATTATATTATATATAAAATATTATATATATATTATTAATATATATATAATATATATATATAATATATATATTAATATTAATATAATTATATATTAATATATATATATATATTATATATATATTATATATTATATATATATATATATATTAATATTTATTATAATATATATATATTAATATAAATTAATATTTATTCTAATATGATTATATATAAATATAATATTATTATATTATATATTAATATATTTATTAATTAATATATATATATAATATATATATATTAATTAATATATATATATATATATTATTAAATATATATATTAATATAATATATTATATATATAAATATATACTATAATAATATATTATATATTTAAATATATTAATAATATTGTATTAATGAGAAACATATGATTACTTTAATATTAATTAATACTATATATACAAATATATATGAAAAATACTATAGAACTTATTTATTACTAAATATGAAATTATTAATATGATATAATATATATATAAAGTTATCGTATAGTAATATATATTATATTTTATTATATATATATATAATATTTATTTGATCAATATACTCATATATAAAAATATTAATATAATAATATTTATTTACGTTAAAAAAAAAATAAATAATAATATATATGAGTGTATGACTTACAAAAAAGAAATTTTTCATCACACATGATATTAAACCGGTACATATAGATGTATGACGTAATTTATGAGTGATAAGTCATGTCGACCACTCAATGCCTGAGTTTATAGATATCGGATAATATGTGTAGGTCTAACTATATTGGTGAGAGAACATAAACATCAATATGATAAATATGGTTTACACGTGAACAACATAAGTATGGATGATTAACGATATAATAATCTGGCACCTTTAATTAAGTAATATTATACTATGGCAAGTAAAGAGTACACTTTTTGTGTGTATATAATCATTATATTGAGGATAAGTACACCCTATACAATGATAAAATTATATATATATTAAATCACGAGTCAGTTTGCACTAATTTTTTACGCAAGTATAACGTAGCTGCATTAGCCACCTATATAATAGTATATTATATAATATAATATATATTATATATATAATTAATATATAAATATATATATTAATATTTAACATATTAATATATATAATATATAATATATTAAATATATAATATATAATTAATAATATATATAGTCACCGTACAGTTGAGAGTATTCAATCAATCTTCACTATAATACGCTGGCATATTTATACTAAATGACAGATGAGATAATACAATGTAGAAATATGATTGTATGAGAATTATATAATTTATTTCTGTTTATGATAATGTAGAGCATAATGGAGTATTAGTGACTAATGAAATCTGAGAGAGATAATTCGGGTTTCTCTTGCAATAATTATAGAGTATATTTATATTAATTATTATTAATATATTTAAAATATAATATATATATATATATTATAATTATTATATTAATATTAATTAATATAATATATATAATAATATATAATTAATATAATAATATATTATTATTATAATAATATATATAATTATTATTATTATATATTATTATAATAATAATTATATATTATTTATCATATATTTATTATATTATATATATTATATAGTTTATATATATATATTATAATTAATAATATATATAATTATATATATAATTCTAATAAACAAAGTCATACGCTATAACGAGAGATACCCATGACTGAGAATTACTTACTAAGTGAGTAAGACTATCTATATGTATAATTACTATTAATATATATAAATATATTCTATATTAATATTAAACCAATTAAGTACTCATTAGTAGTATTAATATTATATATATTATCACTATTATCACTTATATTTAGTATATTAATATATTGGGTTAGGTAGTTT
Source organism: Trachelipus rathkii (assembly GCA_015478945.1). Lineage (NCBI taxonomy): Eukaryota > Metazoa > Arthropoda > Malacostraca > Isopoda > Trachelipodidae > Trachelipus > Trachelipus rathkii. The sequence continues at coordinate 3,905 of JABUQX010117759.1, forward strand.
GGTTTCTTTACTTAGTTGTTCAATTATTTCTAATCATTTTAGAGTTATAGTATTAATATGTTATATTTTTATTATTTTATCAGATGTTATATATAGGTATTTTATAAGTATAGTATTTACTAATATATATATATTCAGAATGATAATACTATAGCGTATAAGTAATAAGTGTATAGTTAGTATATCAATATGGTAATATGATATCCATTATTGTAGTATTCTATATAATATATATTTATTTATCATATATCACTTAGTATTAATGTCTGAGTTGTGTGATGTGTGTCGCGGTCGCATACGTAGCTTCAGTATGGTTGATACCACTGTGTTGGACTTAGTATGACTTCTGACTTTGTGTCATAGAGTACAACACACTATATCGTGAGAGCGTTCACTTATAATAACGGTGTAAATCATATTATTAATTTTATCACATGATACACTGACTAAATTGTGAGTAAACACTTTTAATTTGAGTGCACCATTCATTATTAATGATTATATCTAATTACTCATAAATATAATCACATAGTTATGTCATGTCTGGGTTGTGTTTAGTAATAGAATATACGATGTCTATGTTATTAATTTAAATTTGAGTATAAATTATATATATATTTATTTATTGATGATCATTTTAGAGATTTTGTCATATGTTTTTAACTCTATAGTGTTATTTCAGTTGTTATAATATTATATTAATTGATTTATTTATATATATATTATAATTTTTATATCTATTTATTATATTATCTATATCATGCATTTTTACTCTTCTATTTTTATGTTATATGTCTCTTACACTACTACTTTTTTCTCTCTTCTTATTACATCTTTTATATATCTCATTTTTTTTATTAAAGTTCATATGATTTATTTATTTAATATTATTATATTTATTTTATATTTATTTACTTAATTATTTATTTTATGGTTACCTTATAATCAGCGCATACAACCTTGCGACTTGAGCGTATACTCCAGCATTATATATATATTATTATGTATTAATATAAAGCGTTTCTAGTTAACCTATTATATATAATTCTATTTCGTTCACATCGAATGTATAATTCTGCAAGAGAGTGCGAGTAATAGAACAAAGAGAGTTCAATCATAGTGAGACGTATTATGAGTTACTCGCTCTTTTAATCGTTACGCCAGTTCACGTTACTAGATTACGTTAGTACTCTATAATATAATATTCCAGACTAAAGTCCACTCATGAACAAATCGTTCAGACGATATTATCTACATAAAGATATTTCACATATAAGACCTATAGTATCCACTGCCCTCCACTACTCGCGCATTAATACTCGTGAATACTCAGAATACTCCAGTACGCTAACTATTTTCATTATACTACATTAATTAAGTATAATAATAACTTCAAATTATATATAAAAATAATTATAACGTTATTTATTCGAGAAATATGCTGCATATACTACTCATTTTAAATATAGTATAGGCTTAAAAAGACATTAAATGATAACTATATATATCATCAAATTCACTGAATAAAATCAATTTACACGTCAATACTAGCATACTGCAATTATACCAACTATAGTTACTTAATATTACTATATAATAACTACATATATTATTAAGAACGAGGGACAATAAAGTAATAAAGTATATATAATATTTATACCGTAAATTAATATATTACAGTAAGAACTATATAATACTTGTAGGTATAAAAGTCATAATTATTATTAATAGTAATATTTATATATAAATAGTTATGTTTATAGTAACGCACACATACACTCATATATATATATATAAATTATATATATTTAATTATATATATATTAAATATATAATATCCAATATATATATATAATCAACACACACACACACACACAACCACACACACGTAATATTTTTTTTCATATTCCCACTGCAGGCGCACGTTTTTTAGAGTGCTAGGTGAGATCATCATCATCAAGAAAGTTGACATTCAAGGGACTGTAGTTTATTTTATTACAACAAATCTACACTGTAATTTCCTTCACTATACTCATCACACACTATATTATATATATATATATATATATATATATCTAAAAGTATACCTTTTATACGAGTCTTATCTAATAATGGTTATTCAGATAGCGTGACTATATTCACCCATAGGTTATTATATATAAATACAAAATCACACTATACACACACAACCTGAACATGGAGAATCCCATCAGAGTAACCCACTTTCAACTATCATAAAAATAGTCAAATGCTGTTAAATTGTGACGAAGATCTAAGACAAGTTCAATATCTGACTTCTATAAATATAATTAATTTAATTTTATATTATCTTATTATGATAAAACTAATTAGTATTATATATTAATGTATTTAGGTAATTTATCACTTATAAATTATTCATAGAGAATTACTTATAGTATAGTTATAGCAGATATATTTATGTAATAGTATATTATTACTATTTTGTGAAAAATGCTAAGTCAGTATATATATTTACTAATACTACTCACGAAATGATTAAGTGTCAACTCACAGTAAAAGTTTCTCTCAGTATACATCTAATTATCATATTATTTATACACTTCTGAATATTCAACTTAGGTAATGTAAGATGATACTTTAAGTATTATTACCGGTCAAATTACAACTACCTAGAACATATGAAGATAATTAATGAATATATATTATTATCACTATTTCTATTTTATTTATATTATATACATGATCATAACACCCACACATCAACCAGAGAAGTAACACTATCTTACCGTAGAGTCCATACTAACTATTCGAAGTAAGAGGGGTTTAAAAATTAAAAGAGAAGATTATATATATAATATATATATATATATATATTATATATATATATATATATATATATATATATTATATATATATATATAATTAGTCGTCCTCGTAAACGGCGGTCTTAAGAACGCGATCATTGCTATACGCGGTTTTCAAAATATAATAAACAGAAAAATTAAAATTAACAAAAATTGAAAAATAAAATTAAATTCCTAAAATACATCTGTCAAAAAAGATAAATTAAAATTGAAAAAATAAAATTTATTTTTTTATATAATATACATATGTTAAAAAGATAATGAAATGAAAAGGAAAAAAAAAAAAGAAAATTATTGGTGAGCTAAAAAGGCAAAAGCGTCAATTTACCGATAACATGTAATTTCTAAAAAAAAGCAGTCCAAGCAACCTACCAGATTCGACCGCGCCCTTTCATCTCTACCCACCTTCAACTTCTTTTACCACTTTGAAAGCAACTATTTTTTGTGCGCAAATTCTTATTAACTTTAAAAATTTTAAAATATACTCTTAGGCCTTATTCAATTCAAATATATAAAAAAATATTTTATCTCAAATTTTTTTAAAGGTTTATACATTGTATATTTTTCAATTTTAAAAAAAACTAAAAAAAAAAAATTTTTTGGCTCAATTTAGCTATGTAGAGTACTGTACTGTAATGTAATAAATACCTACTAATTAACTTGTTCAATAAAATATATTTATATACTGTTTTTGTAAATAATAACATTGTATTCTGCAATTTATTATTATTAAGAATAAATAAAATACTGCTGCTATTTTATCCACCTTATACAAAGGTAAAAATTTTTAAAATTTATGATTTTTTCAGGGGGTTAAAGTTATACGCGATGTCTCCTATAACGCGGGGGGCCACGAACCTAACCCCCGCGTTCTCTACGAGGGACAACTATATATATATATTATATATATAATATATATATATATATATATGATATATATATTATATATATATATAATATGATATAATATATATATATATATATATATTATATATATATATATATATACTATATAGTATTATATATATATATATATATTAAATAAGTTTTTTTTTATTTAATTTAAAAATAAAAAGTTCGAGGGAGGCCCTTGGGAAAAAATCCTCAAAATAGACAAATAAGAAATAGGTTTCTTTTACGTGCCATGGACACCAGTGTTTTGAAAGCATTATAATTATGTTTTCTTGGAGGCACAAATCAAAATTCCTCCAGTCAATGATCCTTATGAAAATAATTTTTTCGCAAGAGATAAATGAAATCTTTAATGTAAAAATTAGCGTCCTTGTCATAACAATTTCTACTTATTTTAATAGTAAAAAATAGTAAATTGAATTATTTTATTACATTAGTTGCTTTTATTTTTTTTAGAGGAGGCCCGGCTTCCTGTGCTTCCCCCGTAAAACCGCGCCTGATATATATATATATATATATTATATAGAAATATATAAAGACGAACAGAATATATATATATATATATATATATATATATATATATATATATATATATATATATCTATAGTTTTTTTGTATATATATATTTTTATACATATATACATATATATATATATATATATAATACGCAAAAGATCGTGGACCACGTCCCGAATACTATAATCGTAATGTAGTAATAGTAATAGTAATTATTATTATTATTATATATTATTCATTAATTATTATTAATTATTATTATTATTATTATTTATTATTATTATTATTTTATTATTAATTATTATTATTAATTATTATTATTATTATTATTATTATTATTATTATTAATTATTATTTATTATTATTATTATTATTATTATTACTCTAAATATTAAAACTTTTTTTGTATATATAATAATAATAATAATAATAATAATAATAATAATAATAATAATAATAATAATAATAATAATAATAATAATAATAATAATAATAATTATATAAAAATAATACTAATAATTAATGATAATATATAATATAAGAATTGTGTAATATATGTCAACAGGAAGTATTCCAGATTTTTCCTATCGAGGTAGATGAACATAATGTGCGTAAGCATGTAAAATTTGAGGTCACAACCAGGACAGAGAAATGATTGACTGCGTGAAGCTTTTTCTCAAGGGAACTAGATTGAGTCTAGAGAGTTTAGATGAGGAGAGTCTTTAATAAGTTGTGATATTATAAGGAAGTTAAAAGAAAGGTTCGAATCCATGGAAAAAAGTGGAGAAAGTCAGCGATAATCTCTAAACTAATCCCTAATCCCTTTCAAGCAAATTAGTACGAGTTGAACGAGCACCAAATACGAGAATCTCATCCTACCTAATCTAATGGCAGTACTATGGAAAGCAATTATTATGATGTGAAAGTTTTTAAGACACCGGAGGACATTCAATCTCTTAGAAATTTGTTTAGGAAATTTAACAATATGATACTATTTTTATGATCACTAGAAAAATTGACATAAAAAATATCAACGACCATGAGATGTTTGATCTGTTTATTTCCGAAGATGTTTTACCTGTGTGGAACCTTTATATTGAGTTATTGAATCAATGCAAACAATCGTGTTTTATCTGCTTCACTTAGGACTACGAAAATGATCAGAGCTCAATTGCCTTAAGGAAAAACTTTAGCAGTAAAACAATTCGTTTGAAAGTACGAAATGGTCTATTATAAAATGGTGTCATCTTCAAGACGATCAAGGATACCTTTAAAGATGGTGCTCAAACTAGTTAAAAGTTGTTATGGAGGGAATCGGTTCATCAGCTGTACCTTCAGAACTAAATGTAAGTCATTGGTGGTAACGAATTCTGAAGTTACCCATAATGATGTTTTCTAAAAAAGAAAAAGAAAGAATATGCTGAATTTTTGAGATCAGATAGTGGAAGAATTTAGGATAGTCAGTCGAGTTAGGGATAAATAAAGAAAACATTTAAATTTAGCAGATAGAAAATCGGTTGTACAATAACACTAAAAATTGCAAAGATGCTGCTCACTTACGTACAACATAGGCATTTGGTTGAAAACTCATCATAGAGAATGTAAAAGGGAATGCAATAGGGTTTGTATACCCGAGTTTCTGTTTAAGTAGAAAAGATGAAGCATAGAAGAATTGACATGATGTTCAACAAAGTAAAAAAATAGAATAAAGATAGCCAATGTGTTGGAAATTGAATGAGAAAAAGTCCATAAGTCATGACATGCCGATGATGTCTTAGTGATACCAACTCCATCATCAGTGACCAACTCCCCGACGATGATGGGATAGAAGTGTATAAGAGGCAGTGTTTTCCATATTTTCATGCCTCTCACGCGGGTTGTGAGTTGTAGTATGAATGGTATGTAAAGGGAGAATTACGGGTAGCTTCCAGGCATTCATTAAACACTACATTTATAAGGTCAAAAAAATATTGGAGATAATCTCTGTATTACAGAGACATGTAATGAAGGAATAACTTGGTTCTGGAGTGCAAAGGAAGTTACCAGCACGACCAAACACTATATAAATATAATAATATTATATATATACTATATATATATATATATATTATTATATATATATATATATATATATATATATATATATATATATTACTATATATATATATATTATATATTATAGCGAACTCCATTATAACTTTGTAAAAATTTTAATTTATGTTCGTAATTTGCTAAGATTTTGCGCGAGCAAAATTTTAGCAATAAGTAGAATAATAATGGATATACCCGTTCTGTTGAGCATACTCTTCAGTCAGAATTAAATGAATCAATAAAAAGATCAGAGGAAAATAAATTTTTCACTCAAGAATAAAATCTCTCCAGAAGTCCTCCAAACTTAAAACGCAACTTCGGCAAGGGAGGTAAAATTTAAGGAAAGTCCGCTACTCCGAATCTCGAGCGCAAGTTTTCCAAAAAGAAGAGTCCGTGACCACTTGACTTACGACGCGCGGAACAGTCCGTGACCACTTGACTTGCGAAAAAGAAAGAGTATCTACAGAAAGGACTTTTGTTACTTCTTTACTTATGTTGAATACAAGCATCATCTCAAATATGGATTTTAAAATTTACCATAATCTTATATAGGGTGCTTGCTCACAATAGAAGCCACTAATCTAGCAAGCTTTTAAGCCCTATATAATTGGTGAACCCCGGAGTAGAACCACCCAGAACTCGAATCAACGCCTTTCTGATACCAATATAAAAACGAACAAAATGGAAGAAAAAAAAACTGCAAAATAACACAAAATCCCAATCAAGAACACTCGGAGAAATAATCAACAAACGAACATTTATCGATACTGGACTTCTTTTCCATTTCTAATTTGGGATTATGGTCTTCACCTTTTCACAACTATCACAGTTCGAGGATTCATCGCTAGACATAGCAAACTTCCTTTTCGGCATGAATTTCTTTCATCATTCAAGTTTTGGATTATGGGCAGAAACTCATTTTTGGATTCCACTACGAACTCTGATTCTTTTGAATTCTAAATGGTTCTGTGACCGCTCCTTTTAAGTATGAAGAAATTTTTCAAATAATGGACCCTAAATTTCAAGCAACTTCGCCTCTACATATGTAACTTCCCTTTACGGTTATGGATTTTCTTTTACCATTTTAAGTTTGGGATTATGGGCAGAAATTCTTTTTTGGATTCCACTACGAACTCTGCATCCTTTTCCGAATTCTAAATGGTTCTGTGACCGCTCCCTTTTCATGTAACATGGAGAAATTTTTTTGCAAATAAAGGATCTAATTTCAACAGGCAACTTTCGCCTCTACATATGTAAGCATGTTTCTCTCGTTAACTCACAGCTTTGAAAACTATTTACGTGCGCATTCATCAAATCATGGATACATTAAAACGCCTTATACTGGACTTTCCTTGGATTCCAACGTTCGATCGATGTGGCCTATTTAACTTGTGAAAATCTCAATTGTCCAAATCAAGAATTATGTATTAACATTTTTTTTGTACTTTTGTGCATTTAAATGTTTCGTTTATATCTAACGGATATAACCAAATATGGTTGTGTTTAAATGCACCCTTTTCTTTTCTGTATATATAACACATTTTGTATTTTCATTATTCAAATATTTGTTATATATGTTTAGATCTTCGGATGTAAACAGTTATGCTCGTATTTGAATATTTTCTTTACATTTCATGTAATACTATTTTTTGCCTTCAAATTGTTTGTTATGTCTAACTTTATGTCTTGGACTAATTAGATATGCCTGCATTTGAAGTACTTTAACTTTATGCATTTTAGTTATTATTTTCTTGTATAATTATTATTACATACTTTCTCACTCCGTGTTTAGTCGGGAAGTAATGTAGCACTCCATTATAACTTTGTAAAAAAAAATTTTATTGATGTTCGCTATACTTATGCTAAGATTGCGCGAGCAAAATTTTTAGCATAAAGAAATGAAAAATAATATTATAAACCCGTCCTGTTGGAAACTCTTCAGTCAGATAAAATTAAGAATCAATAAAAAGAATCAGCAACGAAATAAATTTCACTCAAGATAAATTCTCCCAGAAGTCCTCCACCAACTTAAAACCGGCTAACTTTCCG
>JABUQX010117760.1:0-10000 GCA_015478945.1 Trachelipus rathkii
AAGTTTAAACGATGGGAACAACAATGAAAAAATTTGGCTTTGTGGTACTGATCTCTTATTAACTTTTGAACTCCATTTTCTTTGCCAGCCATAGTTTAGCACCCATCAAATCTAAGACTAACAAGCCTACTCATATTTAAATTGTATATAATAGACAATATGGCTCTTCAGCTTTCAGTTTTTTAAGAGGAGTAAATCCTAGAAATTCTTCACGTACATTGAGATCCTTATCAACGAAACAAACACCAATTGAAAGCTGTTCTGTCCCGGATATGTCTGGTGTCTCATCTGCTAAAAGGGAGAAATATTCACAATTGTTTACTTCATTTACAATTTGATTATATATCAACTTTCCACAAGTAAATATAAATTCATTCTGAATCAAATGTGATGTGTATTTGACCTTTGCTCCGCTTGATTTCAAATGTTCCACAAGAACATCTCCAGCTTTTACTCTGAATTTAAGCAAATCGGAAAAATTGCTGGTATCTTCAGTGCTACCTCGAATAACGATATCATAGGTGCCACATAGTATTAAGACAGAAATTATAGTTAGCTACCAATTTTTGCCTATTTTTTGAATAAATAAGTCCTCAGCAAAATGCGGTTGTTCAGTTTCACTAACACGCCTTTTTAAAATTATCACTTTGAAATTCTTTGCTGCTACCGAGGTATCTTTATGCTATTCTGAATTTACATGGGCTTTAGCACGTGAACCCATATCTTTATATTTTCTAAATGGTTTTACGATAAATGAGCCAAATATACCTCTTTTGATAGAAGGTCTAAATAAGGCACACAATCTACAAAACGGTCCTTTCAATATTTTAGAATACGCTTGCCAAGAATCGTGAAGGTCTAGCCATTCATAAAGAAAAGACCTCTTTCCTTCTTCAACATCTTTAAAACTGTACGTAATTGGTACTTTGTACAGTCTCATTAATAAGTCAAACTTTAATCCATCTTTAATATTGGTTCCAATTATGTAATTTCCAATATTCAGGACATTTTCCTCTTGCTACTTTATATCCCAAGTAGCAACATTCCTAATTTAGTATCATTAACAGGATTGGCCTGAATACCACTTGCATACTTTAATTCCCATTTGCATTACTAGAACTACCACTAAATGAGTTTGTAGTGTGTTCAATCACAAGTGAATTACTGTTATCATCCTATCCCTTTTAATTGTAAATTTATACATATTTCAATATTACTTTGTCAGATAATAATAATATTAATATTTTTACCCACCCCAGCTCCTTCGTTCGGCTTCTCAAGCACACAAGTAGTTACCTCGCTTCCCACGACTATTTGCAAATTTTTATGCTGATCAACAGATCTCAGAATCTCATCATACAATTCCTATTAAGATGTAGAGCAAATAAAAAGCTATTATGCATCTAAAGTCTTAATACCTTGTTTAAAAAAATGCATACAGTTCAGAATTATTTTCAAACATGTTACGATTTTCGGATTGGGGCAACAACGAAGGTATGGATGGGGATATACATAAGCGACATTACAAGTGCAAGGTGAGGTCAGGGTTGGCATGGCACTCCCTACATTTTCAGAAACAAAGTAACTCAAGATAAAAAAGAAATAGGCTTTTTATATGTTATTTATATATCGTTTAACCTTGTGATCTTAAAAAAAATTTGTGAAAGGTTCATGTGAGGTTGAAAATCTAGGGTGGGGCCATGGCCCTACCCTGCCCCCCCCATAACGGCGCCCATATATATATATATATATATATATATATATATATATATATATATATATATATATATATATATATATATATATATATATATATATATATATATATATATATATATATATATATATACCGGTATATAATAAAAATCACAATGGTAATAATTTAAATAATTATTTATAGAATTATAGTAAGAATAATAATAATTTACAGAATTATGATATTAATAATAATAATCATTTAAAAAATTTATAGTTGTGGCAATAATAATAATAATTAATAATAATAAGTCATGATAAAAATAATAATAATAAAAATAAAAAATAAAATACCTTAATTCAAAAAGGACTCAAGCTTGATAAAATTTTAATCTTTATAAAGTAAGTCACCAATCGTCCAGTGTGCAGTCACAATTAGTAAAATAAATCCTTTGTAATTGGAAGCTAAAGTTAAAAAAAAAAAAAAGTTCCTTTGGCAAAAAATAACTTCTTTGTAATTGAAAGCTAAATTTTAAGACTTATTCTCACTGAAAAACATTTTCTTCTTTTAAATAACTTTACATTAAATAAAAAAAAAAAAAATTCCCCCCTTCACTTCACTTCACACCCATAAATATACTGCACTGCATTCCGTTTTGATGGACGTTCATTCTTCATTCTTCCAACCCTGAACCTAAAAAAAAAAAAAGAAATTATGAGACAAAAAACAAAAAAACTAAATTGCCACACTATATTTGTATGATTTATCTATCTGCCATGCCACCATCATCCACTATTCAATTTCAGAGGTTTCAGACTTCGCATATACCTATTGTATGACAGTATGAACTTAATTTCTGAAATATAAAATAGAAAAACACTTTAATTCTAGATTGCTTTTTAGCTTTTTTTTTTATCGCTACACTATTTACAAACTGCAATGTGACTGAACTACAGAAAACTGATGTTAAACAAATGAAAAAATAAAATCCAACTTGCTTGCTTTACATTTCACCCTCAATTTTGCTGCCCCTCATTTTTGCTGCTCTATGCATTTGCCCAGTTTGCCCCCCATAGATAGGGCCCTAACAATAGTGGCCCCAGCACTGAACCCTGTGGGACACCACTCTTCACTATTTCCCAAGATGACCTATTGCCATTTAGTTGTACACACTGTTTTCTATTCCACAACCACTCTTTAATTCAACCATATACCACTCCACCTATATCACATTGTGATAACTTTTTCACAGCTTTGTGTGCAAAACTTTATCAAAAGCCCTACTGAAGTCTTGAATATATAATATCAACTGGATCTCCTCGGTTAATGCAGGCAGTACGGTAATGTATTCCATAAATTCTAAAAGGTTTGCCTGACCTGATCTACCCTTGAATTTTCACGAATTTACATTTGTTTAAAACTTATCTGAAAGAAAGAACCCATTATGTCAGGTTGGGTGATACATTCTCTGGTACACATCAAACAAAAAGGTGTTTCCATAAAATTCTGTACTAAGACCACTACTTTTCTCTATATACACAATCTAATCGACTCCCAAAACACCTGGATGTTTTGCAGATGATATATCTATTTTAATAAATTACAGAAATCCTGAAACCCTCTCTTAAAAAGTTGAAAGCACCCAACAAGCATCATAACATGGATTGATGCAAATAAATTATTAAATTTGCAAAAAGCTTCATATATTATAATAGCAACAAATGTAAGAATTTTAAAATCAAAATAAATGACAGAATTAACTTGGGTAAATAATGCAAAAATATTTGGAGTAATAATTGACAAACAGTTATATAACCTTTAAAGAATGCACAAACTCATTAGTAAATAAACTAGCAAAATACATGTATGCACTAGTAAAATTAACAAAATTCATCCCATTATACATACTATGAAAGATATATCTTGTTCACATGCACTCCTACTTAATTTACTTCTTTCTAGTATATGAAACAACCTGGGGAAACAGGCATAATCCAATCATAATAATGTGAAAAAGTATTATACATCTACTTGGTGGAAGAAGAGATTTTTATAGTCCTTTACGTATACTTTTCATACTAATATAGTACTAAGTTGTTAGTGATATTATTCTATATTCTGCTTCTATTATCTGCGTAAGTGCCCAAAAGTCTGGTGGTCTGAAATGCTTGACAGATTTCACACTCCGGCTGTCATAGGACCTTAGAATTTCATACAATATCTACAATCTAATCTGATGCAAATTAAATTAATTCTATCTCACCAAATTAAAATAAATAAAAAAGATTTGGTCTCGCATCAGATAAATTAGGTATCTCGTAGGTGTGCAAATAGATGTCCATCTGTACATGAAATGAAATACGTGTAATGATGAATTCATTAGAAAATAGTTTGTGGTCATAAAGTAATGATATTTTTTGGGAATAACTAATAATTTTAAAAAAACTTCCATAGCGTCTCTTCACAGAAGAATTACCGAAAAATGAATAAGTCTTTAATTAATTACTCCCTACTATAATTTTCATTTCCTCTCATATCATATAAAACATTCTTTGAATATTAATTCTTTTCTTTATAATCTTCTGCTCCCAAAACGCGTTCAATGATTAAAAATATACAAGTACTATAAGCACGCATATGCTATTTTTTTTCACTTTCACCTACACATCTCTTCCATCAATCCATAAACTTATTTTGATTTCACTTTACTTTTGATATTGATTATTTCCTTGATTGTTGGGTGCATATACCTGGAACAATAGGAATAACTATTCGTTATTTTCATTCACTCTAATATAATTATGTAATTTTAATAATAAAAATTTGACTGTACAATATATCTATATTATTATTATTATTATTATATTATTATTATTATTATTTATCATATAGTATTATCATCGTGTTTATTTTCCTAGCCGCGTTCAAGTGTAATAAAAGTTAGGGTGCATCTCTTCTGATAAGAACTGATGCCTATTACTGGGAGATGAATCACACTTTTCCTATGCTTGTGATCTATATCTTTTCCGATCCATTTCTTGAGATAAAAATAGGGATGAATAATTTCATCAGAAAAAGCGTCTCCATACAATATCTAAACCTCGTGGCGCTACTCATATCTCATTTCTCCTGCCATAACCGGATGTCAGTTAAGAATTTCGTGCTCTCTTTCTTCATCTATCTTTGTAGATATCTCTCTTTTTTTTGCAATCTTCTAATTCTCTTTCTTGCCGCTGTAAGCTTGCAACATCACGTCGCACTCTAAATTTTTTGTTGTGGTATCCGAATACATCAAATGATCACAAACCATATCGTGGGGGAAAATGTTTTCAGAAATGTTAGAGATTCTCAGGATAGAGGTGACGGATCAGCTAATGGAGTAAGCGTGAGGTCATGTCGGGCAATGCGGCTTGGCCTTAGGGTATGCGTCTCTGGTACTACGAATCCATTCTTGGTAACTTGAGGTCACGCTATCAGAAAAGAAAAAAATCCTCCTCTTCTCGTTTTGATATCGCTTGTAGTGGTTGACATCACTAGTGTTTGTGTGTGAATGTTATTTTGTGTCCGTATTAGTATTAATTATATTATTATATATTTATTATCTGGAATCATGAAATTTGCAATATTAAATATTTGCATTATACTAATTATATTATACTAATTAATGTGAAATAATCTAAAATTATTATATATAAATTAAATATTAATATAGTATATATATATTATTTAAAAAAGTTCTTGAAGACTCATTGTTGATTTTCTACATAGGTGATTTAATAAAGTTTTTAAGTTTCACTGAGCTGGAATGGAATACCTAAACGTACCTTTGGAGTATATAACGTATAGTATGGAAAATCAAGCCTTTAAATAAAAGTATAAGGTATGTTTGTGTGGATTGATACTAGGAAAACAAGAGTTAGGTAGGTGAATAATTTAAAATGATGGGCGGATAGTATTCGTGACAGTAAAAGCTAATTATTCATATATATAGTACTACAAATAGCTTGTAATTTGTTTATATATATTATATATATATATATATACTATATATATATATAATAAAAGATCTTTAAATTATATTAAAACTTGTGTTCAATATATATATATATATATATATATAATATTAAAAATATTAATTTTCTAGTGTGCCTTCGTCGTTTTTTATCTTTAATAAAGTGAATATATATCATATACTGCTATTTTTTTTTCCCAATCATACTTTATTATTAACATTTAACCTCTGCATTGTTGCTCTCTCTACACATAAAGAGCTTGCGGGAAGATCTGTTGAGTATTGTGAAGGGTACACAGAAAATATTCCTTTGAGTAATATAACTGGTGCAGGCTAATGCTCTTAAGTATTCTAGGTAATAAATAAATGATACTTGAAACTATTCTGTTAGTACTTACTAGAATTATCTCAGAGCACCTAATTCAGAATTTGATGAATAATAATGCTCAAAATAATAGATTTAATATAATAATATTGAACTTATAATATAATATTACTTAATTACTTTAATTAAGATAGTCCTTTCTTGAATATCATTTAATACTAATATCAAGTAATTAACTGTAAAATATAAGCACAATCTTTCCTTATAATAAATGATTTCATACACACCTAATTAGGCAATGACAACTATCGATTCGCGTGTTAGTATTGTTGACAATTGTTTCTATTTACTTTTTATGATTTTCAAAAAAATATATTATTTAATAATTTGTTATTTATTTATTATATTGTTTTTGTTCAATATTTAACTCGTTAATACTAAGTAATAATAATTACATACAACACAACAGATTATAATACGATATTAAAGTCTGATCATTTTATTTTTACTCAACAAAATAGAATTAAAAAAAAAACAATAAACCTCCCCCCCAAACCAAAAAAAAAAAACTAAAAACAAACACTTCTGGGATTGGTTTTGTTTATTGGTCCAACCCATCCGGATTTTTTTTCTCCAACTTGTCACAACAAGTTCACAATAAAGAAAGATATAAAAATTAAATTATGTATGTTAATTTGTACTATAATTACTTAAAATATTGAAATATGCTCACTCTCAATATAACTTAGAAAACTGATTCCTTAAAGTGTTTTTTTACTTTAAAATCTTAAAAGCAGTTTTCTAACTCAGAGAAAAGCTGATTAAGAATTTGTTTAGATTATTGTAATTCTTCGTATTTTCAATTTTGTTTATCCAATTTTTTAAATTGTAATTATAATGGTTTAAAACATAAGAGCAAAAACTGTTTTATGTATTTTTGTTAAACAAATAAAACATGATAGGTTTAAAATAAACATATTATATATATATTATATACTTATATTATATATATTATTGATATTATATATATATAATATATATATATAAATATATATATATTATATATATATATAATATATTATATATAATATATATATATATATTATATATATATATATATATATATATATATATTTATATTTATTATATATATATATATATAATAATATATAAAACTATATATATATTTATATATATATATATATATATATATTATATATAATAATATAATAAATATATATATAATTACTAATTAATATTAATATATATATATTTTATATATGGATATAAATATATATATATATATATATACAGTTATTATCGATTTTCCATGTGTTAATCTAGATTCGGAAAAGATATATATAAAGGAAAAAATTACTGGATTTTTATTTTATATTTTATTTTTTACATCATTCCAGGAATAAGCTTTATATTTACACCGGTTTATCTTAACTAGCGCAAACAAATTAATATGAGATGTCTTATTTTCAGTCATTTTTCTTTTCTTGTTTCATACAATAATGTAGAATATTTTCCATATATTTTCATTTCTGCATTTGTTATTTTATTCTATTTATTATTCATTATTATTATTATCTATATTATTATTATTATTATTAATTATTAATGTATTATTATTATTATATATTATTATTATTTTATTTGCATGTATTATTATTATTTTATTATTATTATTATTATTATTATTATTATTATTTTTATTATTATTATTATTATTATTATTTTATTATTATTATTATTATTATTATTTTATTATTATTATTATTATTATTATTATTATTTATTATTATTATTATTATTATTATTATTATTATTATTATTATTATTATTATTATTATTATTATTATTATTATTATTATTATTATTATTATTATTTTTATTTTTATTTTTTAATTTTAATATTATTATTATTTTATTCTTATTATTAGCATTTTTTGTATTAATGGTTTTTTGTTTATGGTTTATTTATTTTTAAAATTATTTTGTTTTAAAACTTTTTTATTTATTTTAATTTTACTTATCTTAATTTATTTTTCAAACTTTATTTATTTTTTAGGTTTATTTATTTAAAAATATATATTTTTAAACACTTTTATTTATTTTTTATTTTTGCTTTTAAGAAAATTGAACTAAGCCAATATAACATGAATAGAAATTTCCATTGCTTGTTCTACAGTACATCTAGTAGACAAATTTATATTTTTTAGCTTTCTGACTACAGGATGTTATAGGTCTGTATCTTTTTTTCCACTTGCAGGCATTGACGTAGGGTTCAGGGGCACAGCCCCTTTACAAAATTTTGAGAAAATCATAATTTTTAAATGAAAAAATAAAAAGCAGTAAAATCGGTATTCATATAATTTATCTCCAACCCCTTGTCAATGAAAAATATTTTGCGAACGCTTTCCATCTTTTTTATAATTACCCGGCTAAAACTTAGACATGATCCAACTATAGTTCCTTTATCAATATAGTGATATATACTGTGAGATAGATAATAGTAGATAGATAGATAGATAGATAGATAAGGATAGATAGATAGATGATAGATAGATTAGAGTAGATAGATAGATAGATAGATAGAAGAGAGAAAGGTAGAAAGAGAAAAAGAGTAAGCTAATACTAACTCCTTCATTTTCACTCGCAGTTGCAAATTTAAAAAAAAATTTACACTAAAAGTATTATTTTTTTCTCCTTTCCATAAAAAAATAACAGAGCCTTAGCAAAGACTCCTATTATCCGGCTCCCGGCTTCCGGTATCACTAACCCTTCAAAAAAAAGGGTATCATGAAAACAGAAGGAGAAACATGAATAATATAATTATAATAACACTTACACAACTACTACTACTTTTACTACTACAACTAATAATATAATATAATAATAATAATAATAATAATAAATTAATAATAATAATATAAAATAATAATATAATATAATAATAATAATAATAATAATATAATAATAATATTATATAAATAAAATAATAATATATAATAGTATAATAATAATAATAAATAATAATAATAATAATAATAATAATAATAATAATAATAATAATAATAATAATAATAACAATAATAATAATAATAATAATAATAATAATATAATAATAATAATAATAATAATAATAATAATATAATAATATAATATAAAAATAATAATATTAATATATATAATAAAATAATAATAAATAATATATATATAATAATAATACTAAATATAATATAATATATAAAATATAATAATAAATAATAATAATATAATAATAATAATATAATAATAATAATAATATAATAATAATCAATAATAATAATAATAATAATAATTAATAATAATAAAATTATTAATATTAATAATATTAATTTAATATTAATATTAATATATAATGAATAATAAATAAATAATAATAATAATATAATAAAATAACAATAATTAATAATATAAAATAAAAATAATAATAATAATAATAATAATATAATAATAATAATAACTAATAATAAAAATAACAGATAGTTATAAATAATAATAACTAAATAATAAAAATAAAAACCTACTAGTAATAATAATAATAACAATACAATAATTAAATAATATAATAACAACTATACATAATAAATAATAACACTTATATAATAATAATAATAACTTATAATAATAATATAATAATAATAATAATAATATAATAATAATAATATATAATATAATAATATAATAGCTACGATGATAAAATAAGCTCACTAATAATGAAATATAACTATAATAACAATGACTAACAATAATAACAATAACTAGCAATAACTAATAATAATAATAATAATAATTATAATTTAATAAATATAATAATAACTAATAATATAACTAATAATAACTAATAATAATAACTAATAATAATAAATAAGAAGGAATTAATAATAAAAAAAATAGTAAGAACAATATTATGAAT
>JABUQX010117760.1:12500-16706 GCA_015478945.1 Trachelipus rathkii
AAATGGAGCGACGAGGGTGAAAACTTGAAAGAGTAAGCAAAGAGAAGGATGGAACCCCAAGGAAGGGAGCTTTGAGAGCAGTAACTCGTGCCATACTCGGTCAAAAGCTTTCGGTGTGCCAAACGCCATAGCACAAGAATCCCCATAGTAACTGAGGGCAGAAGACTATAAGTTAATGAGATAGGAAAGTTAGTTACTAGTTGATATCGAACGATGAAAGCTATACTTATGATCTGAAAGAAAGGAATGAGATTCCATATGATCCAGGAAAGGAGAGTTAAGGAGAGGGTTCTATTTTGGCCTATGGCTATCCATTTTTAGCCCCTACCTTAAAATGGACATAAAATTCTTAATTCTCAGTCAATTTTGACCAAATATAAAGCTAATTGTAGCTTTTTCTGACCTCTGAATCGTCGTTTTAGAGTGTTTTCCTGTCTGTAGTTATTTCATTTATATTTGCATTTTTAAAACCTACGTTTTTAGAAATATCGATTCAAAATTTACAATTGTTTTCGAAATGAACTCAAACTACACAAAGATTGATGGGTCCATTATCCACACAATGTACAGATTAAAATTTTGTTTTTTCTCTCCAGATCAAGCAATGATAGAATTTCAACCCATACTTTTTTTAGTTTTGAAAACGAAGAATGCGATTATTTTTTTTCTGGCAATGCGATAAGGATTAAATTTTTAGAGCTTATGTAGTCTGGAGAGATACATATTTTTTATCTAGATTATTTTTATGTATATGTAGCAGTGTAGTAGTTTTGGAATTTTCTTAGATCAAATTTAAAAAAAAAAAAAAAAAAATTGGAGGAAATTTTTGAATTTTTTGAGTATAAAAAAAAAATGAGCTAAGTAAATAAGATGTGTCTCTCCCGATTACATGCGCTCTAAAAATTTGATGTTGATCGGATAAGTACGAAAAATATATTTCAATATATTCCACTTTTTCAACAAAAAAAAAAATAATAATTAAAAGTGAAATATTGATATATTTTTCTTATACTTATCCGATCAACATCAAATTTTCAGGTCCTATACTGTCGGGCAAAAATACATAATTTTTATTTAAATAATTTTTTTTGTATACTCAAAAAAAAATAAAAAATAAATAAATAAATTTTGTTTCTAGGACAAATTAAAAACTACTGCATATACCAAAAAAATAAATTACATAAAAAATGTATATCTCACCCTACTACATAAGCCCTAAAATTTTTCTCTATCGCATTACTAGAAATAAATTATCACAATATTTCAATTTCAAAAAAAAATGTAGTGTTTGAAATTAAATCTTTGCTGGGATCTGGGGTCAAAAATCAAAATTATAATCTTTATATTTTTTGGGTAATGGATCCTTCTATTTATAATTCAAGTTTGAAGTCATTTAGAAAAAAGTGTAGACTTTGAATCGATATTTCTAAAAACATAATTTCAAAAATGAAAATACAAAAGAAATATCTACATACGCAGAAAAACACTCGAAAACGATGTTTTAGAGGTGAAAAAAAGCTGCGTTTTGCTTTTCGTTTAGTCAGAATTGGCTGAAAATTAATAACTTTATACCCATTTTAAGGTAGGGGCTAAATTGGGTCTCCTTAAGAACAAATGAAGCCGACTCCTAAGGAGAGTTTCATAGATTTTAGACAGAATACAAGTGAGAGTTATAGGACGATAGTTTGAAGGAACAGATCAACCACCTTTTTACGGGATGAACTGAACACATGCATGCCTCCAGCATTAAGAAAAGGCATTAGTTTTAAGGAATAGAGGGAAGAATTGAACAAAGACAATCGCAACCTCAGAATAACACTACCTCAGAACACGAGGAATACCATCCGGACCAATAGCTGTCCTGACGTTCATAGATCTCAGAATCTCATACAGCTGGTCATATGTAGTCAGACGCAGATACATGGAACACCTGAGAGGAGAAAAAGTAAGAAGAAAGATGCCAGAATCGTCCATGGTGGAATTAGGTGAAAAAAAAGATGCCAAAGAGGTTGGACTTCTCAGAAGGAGAATTAGCTACAGATTAGTCAGAGCGAATAAGAGGAAGAAAGGGAGAGTTGCAAAAGTTGTTGAAGGTGTTTTTGGCAAGAGGCCGGAAATTTTTATCAGTGGGAGAACCAAGGAGGTTAGCACACTTTCTTTTAGTAAAAGTTCGTTTACATTTTGTAATAATATCCCTAAAACGATTCCGAGCAAAATGAAAATTGTAAGAGTGATAGGAGAGCGAGAGTTTTTCCATGTCCGATACGCGGTCTCTCTCCTAAAAGGCACGAGAAAATACCCCATCGTCGAATCATGGATTTGGGGAGAAAAAGATTTAGTTGAAGATGGAATGAAGATACTCATCCCATCGATGGTGGCGCCCCACCTTTTTCAGTGACCGAAGCGTCCTCCAAGTTATAACAGGAGTTTTTCCAAGAATAGCTAGCAAAGAAGCGACTCAATATCCCCAATAAGCCTGATTCAAATGCCAGAGTGTATATTTAGGGCATGATGGAACTGCTGTAGAGAAAAAGCATTATAATTTAAAGCTATAATATATATATATATATATAATATATATATATATATATATATATATATATATATATATATATATATATATATATATATATATATATATATATACTATTTATATATATAATATAAATATATATATATATATATATATATATATATATATATATACTTTTTAGAACAAAACCAAAGAAATAGAAGCATTCTTAAAAAAGAACAGTATTCACATAGCCATCATACAAGAAGCTCACCTACCCGAAAACTATGCAGAACCAAAATTCTACGGCTAAGATGCCATCTTCATAGCCCAAACTCCCCGAAATCACATTCTGCTAGCTCTTATACACATTCACTACCATACACAATCACCACCTTACAGAGCGGCACTAAACGACAACACCACCAAAATACAGTCTTTCCCAACAATGATAAATAAAAAGCCACACAACCTAATAAACTTCTACATTCCCCACCACACCTCACCACACTACACCACACCACTCCAAAAATTACAAACCAAACCTCACCGACATCTCTCACCTCCCAAACCTCATAATTGGAGGTCACTTCAACGTTCACCAACCTACATGGTACAACGCCCAAGAAGCAGATCAAAGAGGAACACATATCATATCTAACCTCAAAAATCTAAACATCCTAAACAACACAAATAGCAACACCAGAAACCCACCTCAAACCAACCAAACATGCACATCACCAGACATAACACTATGTTCACCAATTTTACACACTAAGCTCCATTGGTCAACACAAACAGATCTTAACTCCGACAACCTCCTTATCGTCATAAAATACTAAAATGTCAACAAAACAAACTACCCACTCAGGAAAACATACACAAACTACATAAAAGCCAACTGGACACAATTCACCAACTATGTAGAAAACAACATATATCCCCTAAATATCACAGACGCATCAACACTCAACAAAGTCATATAAAGCTTCACTTCTCTAATCCAAAAAGAGGGCTAAGCAATTCATTCATAGAGGATAAATTTAAAAATTAAACCCAACCAAAATACCTGAAATAGAACAACTAATTAAACAACGCAACTCACTCAGAAAAATAATACCAAAACAGATTAATGCCCTAAAAACCCAAATCACAAATTTAACAAATGCACATTCTTCGAACAACTTCCAAACTTTCCTTACCAAGAACATCCAACACGCGAATAACACCAGAATATTGAAAACAATAAACACACTGAAAAACTCAAACAACCAACAAAGATACACTCATGAATCCATCAAAAACCCAAACACACAAAATCCCCAATCCACCAAACAACATGCAAACATTCTTGCAACTCATTTTGCAGAGAAGAATCAAAATAGGAAAATTATCGAAGCTCTCAAGAAAATAAAACTCAACCACAACCCAACAATAGAAATAGTCACAACAGACTTCGAAGACATAACAAAGACACTTGAAATCTCACATGCAACTGGCCTAGATAACATTTCAAATAAACACCTCAAACATCTAGGAAACACTGCTTTAATTTAATTAGCACAAATATACAACAGTTCGCCCAGCTTAAATTTCATTCCCCCTATCTTGAAAAAAACAATATTATACTCAAACTAAAATCATTAAAAGACCCCTCTGACCGCTCACCATATCGCCCCATTTTACTATTATCA
>JABUQX010117761.1:0-17129 GCA_015478945.1 Trachelipus rathkii
ATGATTATTATTATTATATATTATATATATTTAATAATGTACTATATAATTATTATTATATATATTTATTATTATTATTTAATATATATTATTATATATTATATAATTCAATTATATTTATCATTATTATTATTTAATTATATAATATATTAAGTAATTATATTTAATTATTATTATTTAATTATATATTAATTTATTATAATTTATTATCTATATATTTAATTATTATTATTAAGGTTTGTGAATATGCGTAAGGTGCTTTTAGTAATTATTATACTATAATATTATTTTATTTGCAATCCTTTACCCAATGAATAAGATCCTACGAGAAATAAGGAAAGACGAAGAATATTAGATAGGAATACTACAATTGTACTTAGTATTATCTCGTAATGACATTTTGTATGACTTGTTATTAAGAATGCGTGTAGAGTAACTGAATGAAACATATTTCATTTTTTTATATGAAGCGTTCATCAATATACAACCAAACTATTTATTTTTCCAATAACGAGTTATACTCTATATACTAATATTGTAGAATATTAGACAAACGGTACACGTTCATCTTATACCAATAGGGATAAACTTCTTTACTACTATCCATTTAGTATACCGTTAATTTCAATATCTGAATTTGTATGGGTTTATAGATTACTTGTACAAATTATAGTTTGAATCCCTGAGGGAGTGAGGGGGGTTGATTCGTAGCAATTAGAGTGGATATGGCGATCATTATAGTTACTTATATGAAATATACAAATATAAGATTATTTATAACAAAAAAAAAGTGTTGGGGAGATAGGACAAGGGACCTGAGATGCACTACTATTGATACTTTTAAAGGATGAGCGATGTTCTTCTCCAACAACAGTAACTTTAGAGAAAATGATTGATAAGTTTAGAAAAGAGCAGAGGACCAAAAATATAAAAAAGTAAAGTATATCAATATAAAATATATAAGTACTAAATATAAAATATCGAATATTTGAAAAGCTGAAAGAAGATCACCAGATTAAGGTTTCTAACCACAATACCGATCTGAGATTAAACTGAATGAATTAAGATGTTTTTAAATCTTCCTGTTATGGATGATAAAAACCTTTATAGAGAACAGTTGTTAAGACAGCAATACGATAGATGTGTAGTTGAGATGGTTGAAAGAGCGCATTCTCTTCCAGTAAGAAGAGTTCTTTTAAAGGATATAAGATGGCTTTCTAAACCAGGCTGTATAGAGAGAAGGACAGATACAGAAAGATGGATGTTTAGAAAAAGTGCAGCGCACTAAGAGTTATAAGGATCTGAAAGATCATTAATTGAGCGTTTCTTTAAGAAGTCATACTGTTGATCTGAGATCAGATTAAAAGATTTAAGAAAATTTAAAATCCTTCTGTTGTGGATGATTCAAATTCTTTATAGAAAACAGATATTAAAGCGATAGGATGACTGGACGACCGAGATGGGTGAGTGAGAGCACTCTTCTAGTAGGAACGAAAGGTCTATGATGATAATGGTCAGAGGTGAAACAGCTTTACAAGGTGGGGTACATGTTCAGAATTCCAAATTTTGAGAAATTTATGATTAACGTAAAGCCATGCTCCTTCTTTGTATAAAACACAGAGAGAGTAGATAGCATATATTTCGATAAAATTCCAATTTTAGTAAAAAAAAATAAGTTGTAGGGAGGGTGGTGATTAAAGTATAGCTCCGAAATTATTTAAGTTTGAATTAGAAACGATTTGAATGAGTGGCTCATTCACAAGAAAGAAATGGTGGGAAAGTTAAAAAAGCAAAGTTGAATATTTTTGTGATATGCCAGAAAAGAAGAGAAAAAGAGGAATGAGAAAGATTGTTGCATATTCTACGGAGATTGAGTTATGTACAATTGTGGGACTAAATAAAATAAAAACGAGTTTCTGACATTCGAATGGGATGGGATTTTTGATTAAAGGTAGTGTCCCCATGACGAGTAACTGGAAGATAAGCAGAGTTAAAGTAAGAGGAATACACGCCTTGATTCCAGGGAGAATCAGCCCTATTATGCATTCTGCACATTCCGAAGGACACCCCCCTCAACTGAAGTAGTTCATTTCCAGGAGAATAGAAGTATGACCTCAAGTCCGACCTTATTTCTGCAACGAAGTGCTAAAAAACTTTTATCACTAAAGGTGAGGAGGGTTTTCCTTCCAAGATGTGGACATATTGAACAGGATGAATAGGAAAAAGGGGATCCTAAGAACCCACCAGAATGAGTCTACCGAAAAGGGAATTAGTAGTATAGATATTAGCTGGGGATGCTGGTTCTAATTTTTTGTGCGGAAAAGTGATATAAGAAAAAAAAACAAAAAAAAAAAAAAAGAAGATAAAATATAATAGAATAGTAATTAATATTATATATTACGTTGATTCTAATACTCCAAGTTATTGTGAAATCACTTATAGACAATTTTGCGTAGTATATTTTACTCTGAACATTTTATTATTCATATCCTAATATATATAATTTCCTTCAAAGTGAAGTAAATCATAAACGTTTCAGACAAAAAAATAAAAAAAAATGACAAAAACAAAAAACAGCTGTCTATATATATATATATAATAGTATAGATTTTTTACATTTTACCAGTGATTAGTAAGAGATTATAGTAAATCACTACATATATATATATATATAATATATACTATATATATATATATATATATACTACAAGACGCTTACCTGTTCAAATGAAGATAATACTTTTCAACTAAATGTTAGAGAGCACTTGGGAAGAAAATCACAATTCTAATGAAGAATCGCATTTGTACAAGTTTAATATATAGTTTTGAAGGATAAAAAATGTTAAATAAAAAAAAAAAAAAAAAAAAAAAATAAAAAAAAAATTATTGTTAATTAAATTTATAGTAATTTATAGAAAGCCTATTTAGAGACCTTTTATTGTTACTCGTTAAAATAAAAATATATGAGCTTCTATTTATATATATATATATATATATATATAAATTTTATGCTTTTTTATGTAAACACTAAAAGATATAGTGATATAGCTCATATGCCAACGGGTATCCGCACGCGATGGCAGGAGTCTAGGTGAGTATCTCTCGGCACTTTATATACCACGAGGGAGAAACTACGGGTAAGGACATAATTTCAGCCCCCCCTCACCGGGGAGGGTCTTCCTGAGGCATCCTAATATATACTCCGTATATCAACTTTGAGTATTGGGTGTACGGCGGGGGTTCCTACCACGCCTCTAACCCCTACGGGGTATGGAAAAACGTCTCACAGCCTACTGTTTATTCCTCAGCGTCGGCTCGAGCTCCCCCTAACATTGCCTATTTAGAGTGTGTAATACTATTTACTAAATAATATTATTATCATATATATAATATATATCATATAATATATATATATATATACTATATTAACATTATATATATATATATTTATATATTAATTATATATAATATATATATATATATATATATATATCAATATATATATATATATATATAATTATATAATATTATCTATATATATATATATATATATATATAATATATATATAATATATATATATATTATATATATATCTTATCTATTTATTCAAGTTTCCCTCTCACGTACCACAAAAAAATAGCCAATTTTAATGAGTATATTATATCTTTATTTCTGTTTAGTTTTTTTAATTTTACCTAAACAAAATTTACTAAATCAATCTCACAAATGTATTCTTCTTGCCCTGTAGCTATTGTAGCTTTTGAGATTCCATAAATATTATTTCTCTGTTTTCTTTGATTGTATATATTTGTGTTTATACTCCAGTTTCCTCTCTGTGAAATAATTCTGCATCAGGTTCCAGCCACAATCGTAAATTGTGCTTCTGGTTATCACCTTGTATGTATATTGTAGAAATTCTAGAGAAAATATAAGGATTGCGAGTTGATTCCTATAATTTCAAGTTATTATCAATATATTTGGGTGGAATAAAAATTTTATAATAACTAATTCAATATATATTAAGTCTCCCCTTTATTGAGTATATCACTTTAATCTATATCTAATTTATTTTGATGAGTAGCTCTACAAGTATCACTTATTTCCCTGGCGTTTACTATCCTATACTATATATCACTTTAGTCACTAGAATTCATAACAAATTTCATTTATTCTGAAATATACTTGAAAATTGAGATAAGTATATCCGATATCTTAGCTATACATGCTTGTTGCGTGTACTTTATCTTCCTCGTATGAAATATGATGTAATACTACTATATATAGATATAAGTAATAAATTATAGATCATGTAGTATATTTCTGGTAATTCTACCTGATATATATAATTTCTATTTATCTTACTATTACTATTCGGACAGCTACTATATTGATGACGTACTATAAGTATACTAGAAAAGGTAGCAAGTTGGTAAGTTAGTAGTCCTGACTCAGTATAACTTATAGTACAGATACGTAAGAGAGTGGGAGATAATACTGGGAGTATACTAATAATACGAGGTTGGACGAATATATAATGATGTTATATACAACAATGAGTAATGGGACGCTTTATATATGAATTCTGCTCAGTACTTATGTGATGATATATAACTAATTATGCTCATAACAAAATTAAAAACATAACATACTGCAAATAATAATAAATAATAATATATATAATATATATTCTACATATAATTTTTCAAATACATTATCATACATATTATAACTACTTGGACACTTCAACCTTTTAAGCTTCAGCAACTAAAAAAATTTACAAAACAATAACTGTCAAAATGCCACTGAGAGAATTCTTCATAAGATATAAATGTCAGAATGATCAGTAAATATTAAAAAATATCGAGGAGCTATATATATAACAATACACATTTGGGGGCAATTCGAAAATAGTACGCAACTAAATAATAATATCAACATTGTATCAATATACTAAAATAATTATACTAAAAAGAATATATAATGACAATGACTCCAACATATATAGCAATATCTGATTATGTCCGAAGACATATAAACATTTGAAGTCAAGCAGTATTGAGAAGTGTATAGAGGATTATAAAAATATAATATGAGTAATATATACTATATAATATTTATATATATAACATAACAAATATTTCAAAATATTTATCTTAAGAATAGATTCGAAGCTTATACATTAATCTAAATATAAGTATATTTATATTATTTTATATATAGAGCCAGGTATGAGGGTAATGGAGTAACAATGACGTACAAGAACTATTTATGAATACAAGTAAGAACAAATATACAAACTGTTCATATATATATAATAATCTGGAGCGATCAGTGACACATAAATATAGTTGTGTAAAATGTTAACTATATAGTATACGTATAGTTGATATCGAGTAAGAATTTTAGTTTGTCCTGCACTACTATCCGGCTTGAAAACAATTATTATGGATAAGCTCTATATAATAATATCAATGCATAGTTCCACCCTCGCTCGGCAACATTAAATAAAATATATATATATATATATCTTTGAGATTTCCATTGAAATTATATTAAGGTATATAAAGTCTCTCGAACGTGTGCAGTAAAATATACTACTAAAAAATTGAGTGTATCTCTTCATGAGTCAATAGATTAGTGTCAATCACATATCCCTTACCATAATATATATATATACCCAATAATGTTGTGGAGGGTTTTTCTTGTAGTATGTGTGTCGGTAGAATGTGGCTCGATATTAGTGTTAGTATGTTGTCGTAGGCTGTGTTTGAGGGTGTGTTTGAGGGTGTGTGTTAGGGTGTGTAGTAGAAGTGTCGAGGTGTGTGATAATGTTTAGTCTTCCTACAACTACAATCTCAATGATGTATCTATTCTTAGCTAATCTGTGAAACTTATTATGAAGCAGACGGTTATCTGTACGAGAGATATAATATATTCCAATATCCAATCCACGGCAGATCCTGTACAGTCGTATCTCGCTAATCTTAAAGTTAAGAACTATTTAAACTACTTTAATTCTCAATAGATATTGTTCTCATATTTTTTTCTAAGATCCTTTATTGCTGACTTCAGAGAACGGCTCTAGGAATATTAATAAAAAAAATATTTATATATACTAATAATATAAAAAATAGAAAATAAAGATTCAAATTAACTTATTATATATTACAGAAACCATTGCACATAAGATAATGAGAATCTTCAATGCTATTATAATGGGGTCTGCGGAAGTTTCAGCTATTATCAAAATTGTTTTATCCGTGAATGATTGGGTGATATATTTACTTAGGTTCTGAAACTTTTCTGGAAGGGTTCCCCAGTAGTGATATCTCAATCATGATAAAGTAACTCTGAGAAAACATATCTACAGCACCTATCTCTTAAAATATACAGCCAAACTTTTATTTCACCTCCGACATATTTTTTTTTATATCTTCTGGTAAAAAAATTGAACATTCTTGAACTTAACTTTAATAACCAAGTATCTTTAGTGTTTCTAAATTGACCAAGGAATTTGAGAAAATTTTCAAGTTGCTCAGAGTAAAATACAATGTTAATTTTCTTTAGGGTGTATACATATATTTCATTTCTATTTCTTTTCCATTAAAACTTAGTTAATTTTTATACTAATGGATAATGCAAAAATATATATGGTAAAGACGGAAAACTTTTATTGATAGCTGAATAGAAAAAAATACCTAATATTAATATATATTATTATGCATAAAAATAGTCACTTATTCAAAATAAATAAGTCTGTAAATATTAATAAAATATTCTGAATTATATGGAGATTTATGGCATATTACCAGATGACATCAATATTATATATTAATGATTTTTAAAAATTTACGAAATAACATCTTTGGTGCAGGATTAAACTTTTAAAACTTCTGATATGCCTAACTGTGAAACATGCATTAAAAATAAAATGACTCAATTGCCTTGAAGAAATGAAGGAATAAGTGAAGAGTGAAATAGTACATTCCGCCCACCTTTTCCAATATATATCTCAGATATATGTGGAATACGATTTATTCGTAAATAAAAGCAATTTATATATATTACATAATATTTATTATTACTTTTACTAATAGAATTAATATAAAGTAGATATATGTTGTAGTTCTTATATAAAGAATAAAAGTTGATAGCTTTGGAAAAATTTTAAGAAATATATAAATTAATTCGTTAATAGAATAAATATAATTAATTAAATAGTTATGAATAAATAAATTAAATAATATATTTTATTATAATAACTATGGATGAGATATATATGATGACTTTAAGATTATCTTTATCTCAAATTAGATTTATTAACATAAAAATAATTATCTTATAAGTGAAGTATGTGACATTGAACATAGTAAAGACTATAGTGTTTCCAATATATATACATACGTGACTCTAGGCTAAAAGTGGATTTCTGAGTGTGCACGCTCATATACATAAGACTAAGAACGTTATACGTTATAAGTGGCAAGTATAAAATAATGTATCATCCTCAAGTTGAAATGATTTACTACCACATTATGATTTATCATGGGCTAGACTATTGTCCTTATGTACACGGCAATAATTATTATATATACGTAAGATGCTACTACCTTCCGTGCCTTAAATGTGAGTGTATATCTATGAGTATAATATTAGCTATTATATTAATAATATTATATATATAGATATACTGTGAGTATAACGAATGCACAGTTCCCGAGCTAACTTACGCATTTTGGTACGAATGTATTTCAATTTTTAAATGAATAATAATACCGGGAATATGAGTAAGATATACATAAAAGATATTGAAGGCACAGATTTTTGCTTGGAGTTAATATTCAAGTAAGAGTGAGTCAATGAGCTAATTTAGAGATTGAGTCTGAAAGAAGAAATATAACTTTATTATAATCAGACCGGGTAATACGTAAATTTTTCCTATACGGAATATAAATTGTCTCACTAAACAGTAAATCATTATATTTATCTCAGGATCTCTGAGATGGTGTATATCCTGATAATAATTATGGAAATATTAGATCCCTACTAATGAACTCTTTATAAAAATTATGAGTATCCTGTTAGAAGTAATCTCTCATGAATATGCTTATACAGACAGCATCGTACAGTAAGGATTTATGAGATTACTAGCATTATGTACCTTACTGAGAGTGATATACGAGGTTGAAAGACTCAGTAAGAATTATGCTAGAACTAAGGTCAATATATACTAGTGAGAGTTGGAAACGTTACCATGATAATATTTATTCAACTATACTCAAAGATGGTGAATAAATGAAGAAAAGATGAGAATCATTTTATGTGCATATAGATAGAGTAGATTTTATAAACATTTGAGAGCGATTAGTTAGGAATATCGTCTCAATGCCGATGATATGGAGAGGAGTTAGTTATTTTGAGTAATAAGTATAACGTAATATATATGATCAATATGACTGTGAATACAATCGTCGTTATGACAGATAGAGTTATGGTTATACGTTATATAGTATAGGATATTATATATATATATTATACCTCAGATAGTTATATAATCTTAGTAATAGTATTGTTTTACATTATCAATTTAGTTATTCTTAATTTTCTCTTTTGTATTAAATTACTAATACTATTTACTTATTTTATACCAATCTATTAAGGACTATGAGACTTGTGTTAATTATATATATATAGTGTTTAGTTCATAATAATGGTGTTTTGATAAAACTTAATAGTTTATTAGTTAATCACTCCATTACTAATGTATATTATCTAATATAGAGATTGGTAAATTAGTACTCATAGCTTTAAGCTAGAGCACAGAGACGCAGTGCTATTGAATTTGAGCTTATCCTACGAATCATTACATAAGAGATAGATTGTGAATATATAATGAATGTTATTATATAACATTAATTAGTGTTTAATAGTATATTCATAAAATCAAACCTGTATATTCAATACTTAAATCGAAACTTCATATTTTATTCTCAAAGATTTCTGTAATTTTAATATATTTGGTTATTGGTTATGGTTTGGTTGTTGATTATGTATTACTTTTGAATTATATTTATATGTGAATGATAATATATATTATATATTTCGATGATTCAGATTTTTAAATTCTATAATTAGTTAAGTGACGAGGATACGACGAAATTTTCTAATATTTGTTAATTATTAATTATAATTTGTAAATTTCTTTGAATAATATTTATTATATTTATTCATTTTATTTCATTTTTTATATAACAATATTATATATATTTAAGAATGGTATTTATTATGAAAGTAAATTTTAATATCAATATATATATTATTATAATTAATTATATTATTTAATTTCCATTTCTCTCAGGATAAGGGTCATTTCGCCCTATCGAGTTGGACCAGCTATTTTCTTCCTTCTTAGCCACGTATACGATAACTCTTGATCTCACAAGCGCAAATGGTTTTTTCCGATACTAGTCCTTTATGAAGTTTATTAAAACATCTCGGGTAATATTTCAAGCCTACTTTTCAGTTTCAGTGGAACAGCATCTTTCCTCTATTAGGCCTCAAAACTCGTTCTCTCAGAGCTCTTCAGATTCATTTTTTATTTTATTCATAGCTGCAATATAGATATTATTTACGCTGGTCTCAAGAGTTATTAAAGCAGGAATAGGAAAGAGACCGGGTTTCATAAGCCCTGTCGCCCTATATACCATGCGAAGAAAATTCTTATCATAATTATGTCACTGTACCGCTGAAGAAAACATCCAATCTTACTTTCTAACACAAATTATAATTAATATTAATATATATATATATATGAATTATATTTATATTAATATATATAAGTATATAATATATTATTATTATATATATATATATATAATAATAATATTAATTATTTTAAATATAATATATATATATATATATATATATATATATAATTATTATAATATATTATATATTTATATTAATTATAATTTATTATTATATTATATATATATATTTATATTTTTTATACATATTAATAATAATATAATTATTATACTATATATATATATAATATACTATATATTATTATATATATATATATATATATTAATATAATATATTAATATATTATATATATAATATTAATATTATTATAATATACATATATTTTAATTATTTATATATTATAATATTAATATTAATATATATAGTATATTAAATATATAATATTATATTAATATATTATATATATATATATATAATATATTTATTAAAATATAAATATATATATATATTTATATATTATATATAATAATATATAATATATATTATATATATATATTTATAATATAATATAGCAAACGTAATGTTTTAATTATTTATTTTCAGTTATTAAAATTTTTATTATTTACTTATTTTTTTTTTTTAATTTTATATATTATTATTAATATATTTGCTATCTTTATTATTATATTGCTAGTATATTATAATAACAATGAATTTCAGTGGTATAGGACATGATTAACAAATATATATAATACAAAAACAGAGTATTTAATTTAAAATGTAATTTAATTTATAAATAATTAACATTATTATAATTATATTGATTAACTATAATCTTTTATAATATTAATTTTATTAATAAAGTAAAAAATATCTATTCTATTTATATATATAATATGATAAAAGATACGTACCATTACTTATTACAGAAAATATTAAGCCAATTATACATATATAAATCTTGGTAATAACAGCGTATATAAAGTTATATTATTACATCAAATTAGTAAATAATATTATAAAAAAATAAAAAATAATAGTAAAAAACGAGTAATGTCTGATATACCGTATAAAGACGAGAGTATCTTTGTGATTATTATAGAACTATAGGTAGTAGGGGAGTACGATGGGGTGATTCACGCTACTAACTGACAAGAGTAAGAATGATTGAATACTACCCTGACCAGAACGTTACTCTATATATATATATCTATATAATAATATATATATATGAAAAATATAATTGACAGTTAGTTACATCTGGGGATAAGGATAAAACTCTTTAAATTGTAAAAAAATGTCTAGACACAAATAGACCAACTCCTACTCTGACTCGAACTCCAATCATTGTATATAATAATTACACCTTTGAGAAATTGGTGGATTGCATACAAAGCATGACTTTATCACAGTTTGAGTCATCAGGCTATTTAGTTAAATTGTTCATTTTTAATTGTTTTAGTTTCTAATGATGGTAGCTAAATTATTTTGGCTCCGTCTAATTTCATAATAATGCTAATCAGTATTTTGTGCTCCAATTTCATCCCAAATCAGGGTATATCCCGATGGTCGTTTAAATAAATTTGTGTCTCGTAATACATTATAATTTATGCTTCCGATACTAAAATTCTTTAAATATACTTTATAATTTTAAAAAGGTAAAGCAACTTTGTAGCTATTCCTACTTTGGTTAAAGAAATTTTTTTTACAAAATAATTAACTATTTGGTAATGATATGTTGATTTGCAAAATATTGTCAGTGAAAATTTATAGAAAGTCATTATATAAAATAATGAAACTTGTTTGAATGAATCATAAAAGATTTCTTCAGCCATTGCTTCTTTGAATAACTAATGACTTGTCTATAAATAGTGGTAATTCAATGTCGATGACTTGGGAGTGGCGCCGTAATCTATTTTTAAAAAATGAAAATTGTCTTGAAATTCAAAAAGAAAATTTAAATTTTTCAAATGATCTACTTATCTACAGTATATGTAGAATTATGATTCCATATACCCGATCTTATATCATTCAAGCCCATAAAATAGGTTCATATTGTGATCAGTGGAAAATGATTACCTATCCTGACTTTTATACCTCCTTCGATATATAAATATATATATATATATATTTATAATAATATAATAATATATATATATTATTATATATATATTATTAGATTATATATTATATATACTATATTATATGAATATATATATATGTTAAATATTGATTTATCGCAATTAGAAGATGTAAATAAAGAAAGAATATAATGGGAAGATAAGAAATTCTGCTTCTCTGGGATTGAAACACCGCCTGTTGCGAATGAGACAATAATACCGATGCTATACATGAGCTGATCTCCCAACCCTACGTTCGCTTCGAGGACAGTAGATAATAAAGCCGAGCTCCCGTCAAGTGGACACCTGGTGATGTCGCTTGACGGGAGCTCGGTTGCTTTCAAACTGTCTTGAATCCAACTTTTTTGGGTGAGGGATAGCTTAGTCGTAAAGCATCGGTATATTGTCCTCATTCGCACAGGCGGTGGTTAATCCCAGAGAAGGCAGTATTTCTTTTATCTTCCCATTTATGTTCTTTCTTTATTTACATCTTCTAATTGCGATTTAAATATGCAATATTTAAACATCTAAAAATATAAAGAGTAGGACAGGCTGGACACTGGTGATGTCGCCTTGACGGGGCAGCTCGGTTGCTTTCTAACTGTTTTGAATCCAACTTTTTGGGTTGGAGGATAGCTAGTTTATATCATCGGGTAATATTGTCTCATTGCACAGGTGGTGGGTTCATCCAGAGAAGGAGTAATTTTCTTTATCTTGCCCATTATATGTTCTTTTCTTTTATATACCTTATATATATATTATATACTTATATATATTTAGCATTATTATATATAGTATTATTATTATTATATACTATATTACTATATATATATTATTTATATATATAATATATATATATATATATAATATATTATATATTTAATATATATTATATATTATATATATAATTATATATATATATATATAATATATAAATATATATATATATGTATATTTATATATATATAATTATATATATATATATATATATATATATAATAATATATATATATATATATATAATATATCTATATATCAGTGGCGACTACCAGAACATTTTACTCACTCGTGCTTTCTCTCTCTCAATAAATATTATTATATATATTATTATATTATATAAATATATAATATAGTATATATAATAATATATATATATTAAATATCTAGTTATCCTACTAAAACGTTTTCCTTAATTGATAGTTGATTCCATGATTACCTATAATAACTATTTAAAGTTATCTTTTCTTTCGCCTTCCTGTTTGTTGTAATTTCTTGTATTTTTTATTGGGGTTTATTACAATTCTTTGTTATAAGTAATTATTATTTTTATGCAAGTATTTAAATTTTTAACTTTATAAACATGTATTTACAAATTTATACTCTAAATCACAGACAGCCATCTCCGCATTCGATTCGCCATTTATTAATGTGTTAAAAGCTTTAATTTAAATATCGGTTTCTTCTACCTTTTTCGTTTCAATTTCGCATAATCTTTTATATTTATTATATAGTAATTTCATTATTTGACCACTTTCGCAAAATGAGAGAATTTTATCGTAGCGCAAATGAATTTGCAAAAATAATCGAATGCGAATATAAGATGGCACGAGAGCAACGAGTGGAGAGTCGCTTGATATATATATATATATAATATATATATATAGTATATAGTACTATATTATATTATATATGATTAATATATATATATATAATTAATATATTATTATATAGTTAATATACTATATATATTATATCTATATATATATTATATTATATATATATATATATATACTATATTTATATATATATAGATATTATATTATATTATATATGATATATAGTATATATCTATATATATTTATATTATATATATAATATATCTTATTATTATATATATATAATATATATATTATATATATATATGATATTATATATATAGTATTATATATTATATTATATATACTATATATATATATATAATATATATATAATATATATACATGCTCAAGCGGTAACGGACGGGTTCGCATGGCAAGGTCCTTGGAGGTCTCCGAATCCTAGTTGGATCCTAGGTGAAATTCTAAAGAAGTTTTCCCTCACCTTGATGGCTATGCCGTGGATGTTGAACATATTTAAATGAAAATATATATATATATTATATATAATTATACTATATTTATTATATTAATATAATATATAATATATTATAAATATATATATATATATATTATACTTATATATATTACATAATATAATAAATATATATATATTAATCCTGTTAAATATACAGAATAACTTAACGAATTACTATGTATATTTTGCCTAGTAAACAATTAACTCGTCATTTTTTTAAAATAATTTTTAAAATCTTCATCGAAAAAAAAGAAAGAAAGAATAAAGAATAAATATTTTTTCATCATTTTTATAAAGGGAATAAGTTGTATAAGACTAGTAATACTAAAGTAAAATTTTGATTGCAAAATAAATTCAACTACTCAACTTAATGACAGATAATATATATATATAATATATATATATATATATATATAATAATTTCTTTTTACTTTTATATATTTATTATAATATATATAATTAATATATATATATATGTATAAAATATATAATATACTGATTATTATATATATATATTAGTTATAATATATATTAATAGATATTAATAAAATAAATATATAATAAATAATATTATAAATATTATATATATATTTTATTAATCTATATTATATATAAATATTTATACGATTTATATATATAGTATATCTATATATATATATTTTATAATATATATATATAATATATAAATATATATAAATATATATATATACATATATTATTTATAATTTATATTAATATATTATATATATATTATATAGTATTAATAGTATATTATTATATATATATATAATGTTATATATATATATTAACTATATATAATATATTATTACATATTATATTATATATATAATTGTATAGTAATATATATATATTATCATTTAATATTATATATTATTATATATATATTATATATTATATATTATATATTATAATATATATAATATTTATATATTTATATATATATAATATATTTATATATATATTTATTATTTATATATTATATATATATATATATTATCATTATTTATATATATATATATTATTTTAATTTTTTTATTTTATTATATATAATTGCTATATAGCTTAATTTATAATTACAATACCTACGGTATGTAATATTTTATATATTTATATATTATATATATTATATATATATTTTTTTATTAATTACTATAAATTATTAATTCACATTAATATATATATTATATATATTATTAGTATTATATTCATATAATATATATTTTATATATTATATTTAGATAAATAAATATTATATCTATAATAATATATACTTATATATATATATAATAATATATTATATATATATATATAATATTATAGTATTATATATACTATTATATATTATATATTAAAGGTAAAAGTGTTTTTTTCCCATTTTTGAACTTTGACCTTGCAAAAAAAATATTGACACGACTTCTTCTTTTCTTCTTCTTCTTCTTCTTCTTCTTCTTCTTCTTCTTCTTCTTCTTCTTCTTCTTCTCTTCTATCTTCTTCTCTTCTTCTCTTCTTACGTGTTTACTTGTAACAATTATTGTTTTTATTTCGTATATTTTTGAAGTAATTGATTTTCAACCTTTGCTATTATTAATTAATGTGTAGATGTTTGGCTGTTTGTAGGCTCATTTCAATTTGTTGTTTAATTATCATATTTTATAAATATGCATTTAATATAATTTCAAAAATGTAAGAAAATTTAAATAAATAATTATCTTTAAATCTCTTTTATAAAAGTTTAATTTAAACTTACAGTAAGAGGATTTTATTTCAGACACATCACCACACTTATTCACCACCAACCCACTATTCTCACATCTATCTATATACACAACACACCTACTACACCACAACACACATAATACAAAATCGGTAGAGATTTGCAAAGAGTCGCAAGGCACAGTGACCGGGTTTGATCCCTCGTCCGGATTCCAGGTAGAAATTGCATAGTTATTAATCTAATAGAATAGGACAATGACGGCGAGGTGTAAAAATTTATTATGTATATATATATATAATAATATATATATATATAAAGTATATATTTATATATATATATATTATTTTATATATATATATATAAATTATATTTATATGTTAAATATATATATAATATTATATATACATAATTATATTTTAATTAGATTTCTTACATAATATCATATAGTATATATAGATATATATTTATATATATATATATATTTTTTATATATATATATATGATACTTATATATAGCGTTATATTAGTTGAAAAAGTATATATATATATATAAATATATATATATATATATATAGTAGTTAATATTTATATATATATAATAATTATTATTATATATACATAATACTATATATATACATATGTATGTATGTATAAATAAATCTCAATATAATATATAATTATATTATATTTATTATATTACTATATATATATTATATATAGTATAATATATATATTATATATAACAGTAATAACATATCTATATATAATACAATATATATATATTATATATATATTTATATATATATATATAATTTATTAATTAATTTTATATATAATATATATATATATATATATAATATTAGTATTTATATATTATAAATTATATATATATAAATATAAATCAGGGTTGGGTTCAAGTACAAGTTGTTGAAGTACATTTTTTTTTAGTACAAAGTACGAAAGTGATTTAAGATTTCTTATTACTTTGTACTTGATTTTGTACTTGGTAACTTGTGCTTGGTACTATGCAAGTAACTTGGCATTTTTACTTGCCAATATTTTTTTTTTTATCATTTTTCTACGTATTGATATTTTTTATAAATGTTTCTAAATAAAATTTCATTTATGAATGTAAAGCATGTCATTATATAACTACTACTATTAAAAAATAGATATATATATTAATATATATATATAATATATATATATATATATTATATTATTATAATACATATAAATATACATGATACAAAAGATCAGATACTATTATATATATAAATACCGTATAATTATATAACATATTATAGTTTTATATAATAATATATATATAATTGATGGTATTATATATCTATTATATATATATATATTATTA
>JABUQX010117763.1:0-2500 GCA_015478945.1 Trachelipus rathkii
TATATCCAATACCAGAACTTAACATTGAATTTGAAATTTTGACGTAAAAGATAATTTAAAAGGTTTATTAGATCATTATTGATCACAACCTGTATTACCACCCAACCACACCCATTATTTTTCAAAGCTATTTTACAACAAACAGTCACTTCGCACTTTTGCCATGCTTAATTCGACTAGTGTTCTCCTCGCATTAAAAAGGGCTCCCGCGACAGCGGGGTCCAAGAGCGAACCTCCCCTACGCCACCGTAGGGACCAATGGCCGGCTCGCTCTGGGCAAGTGGAAAAACTTCTGGGTCCCTAATCCCGGGGGACATCTGTCTAACCCTTCTCTTGTTGGAGGAGTGCCAGTGGTGTCGATTGATGTATGATTCAGTGTTTATGTAAATAGTTTTCTTAATTGGCTAATTCCTCACTCTCCCATTCTAGATAGTTAGAAGGAGAGAGGGATTGGGAAATGTAGGAGGAG
Source organism: Trachelipus rathkii (assembly GCA_015478945.1). NCBI lineage: Eukaryota > Metazoa > Arthropoda > Malacostraca > Isopoda > Trachelipodidae > Trachelipus > Trachelipus rathkii. The sequence goes on from JABUQX010117763.1 coordinate 470, forward strand.
CGATAATCGAATGATCATGATCTTATTAAAAATTAAAAATTTTCTTCGGTGATCGGTGTATTTGAATGAAAATATAATGTACTTTATTTTAATGACTTTTCAAAAATTTGAAAGTTCAGGGAAAGAGACCATATGGTACAGCCCCTCCGAACGATAGAAAACGAAATTGAAATGGTATACTATTATTTCTAAAAATATATTGACTTTATATAGAGGAAAATAAATTTTTTTAAAGAATTATCATTCCATGAATAAATTACATATAAAAATATATTCTATATTTTAGAAAAATTATAAATTTTTTTTTATATATCAAAGATGATAGAATTTGTTAAATAAACAGTTGTCAAAGCTACGTAGCCCTCTAACGGGACTTGCTCAAACTATATCAATGTACATGTAACCGCCAGCTGCGCGCGCAATTAGCGTAGGAACAAATGCAAACTCTGAACTGTATGGCGCAAAGCTCCTTTTAAAATTTATAAATTTATAATCCAATTTATCTCGCATGCTATTATAAGATCAACTCCCTTTTCTTTTTCAAACAATGAACTTCGAAATCCGAAACTCACTAGTGAGATAGCTTATCATGCCCATAAAGTGCTTAAAAGTGTAAAAACATGAAAAAAATATGAATGCCAACAACGAAAAGGCAAAACTCTACTCATTTCGAGAGTAAAACGGCCCATACAAAGGTAAACAACATGACAATCGGCGCCCGTATGCTAAAATGGAAAGGAACACAACAATCTGGTCAAGAAAAATAACGCACCATAAACCTCACAAGTAACAACGTGGTTTATATGGAAACAGACTTCGAATGAAAAAACCAAAACAGAATTGATTAAACGCCTGGAGAAGGAAGAATAGGAAATATCATATATTAACTATTACAATTCGAAGGAGATTCACAGGTGATGAGATGATGAATCTAGACGTGATTTGAAAATTGAAGAGTTTAATAAAAGCTCAAATTATACCGGAAAGGTATCTCCTTAACTCATTCAAGTCATTATAAGAAAAATATACTTTCGACTCTTAGTGAGATATGACTTTGAAGAACAAAAGGCTATGAAACGAGAAAACAACGGGGACGCCAAGAAGGGATAGAAATTGAAACAAAGATACGAAGTGAAACAAGTTTATTCGAGAAAGGTTTACACGAGTTAATGGAATTGTCGGTTATAAGAAATTACAGAGCTCATTATATTTTAATATGTTTTCTTTTCTCTTTTCTATTTAGTGCTTCCATTCTTTTTCCTACCTCTTTCTCCAGCATGTTTAATATAATAATCAGTAAATGGAGGGTAATAAGGAAAACGACTGTGAAAACTATCACAACAACACGCGTCACTGTATGGGTTTGACGAAGGACAGTCAATTTTTATCAGACTCAAGGGCGCACCAATTATATAAGTACTCGAAAAACTGATTAGGAGAATCTTTGTAGAGACAATAGTCATGCCATTAGTCATAGAGAGGTATGCAAATCTCTGGTAAGAGGCCTAATTTTGCCAAGGTTCAATGGCACATACACTTCAAATCTCTTGAGTGGAAATCCTTCATACTATTCATACGTATGTATTAAGTAATCAATTTTATTAATCGTTTGGCAACTCTATTCCCCCCCAGAGAAAGAGACGCCAAAACGGGAGTCTTAGTCCAGCCCTCACACGAGAAGGGTGTATTACTCCGTGAGAGTATTGTAGAAGCCCTCATAGGATGAGGATGCTCTGAGAAAAGTGTTAGTTCATACCAAACGCCGGAAGGCTATTTTAGGATAGGAAATCGTGCCAAATCTATTATTGTTAGTTATATGTGTGTTTTATTATATTGCTAACGACGATTAGTGCATAATCATATCCTATTTAATTATCTGATTAAAACCATATTTGTCCTTGTCAATCACTATCATTAATAAAGCCACTACGTTGAAAGTAACTCTTAATCAATTCCCCCAATTAGTGGATGAAAGTCCATTAATCATTAGATAGCCGAAGTGAATTGACTAATATATAATATATATATATA
>JABUQX010117763.1:7500-20000 GCA_015478945.1 Trachelipus rathkii
TGGGTCTCCCCGAGGGGGGACCCACCCCCTTCAAACATTAATATTGATGTAGAAGGCTGAAATTGTGAAGAGGCTTCAGAATTGAGTTTCTGAAAGAGTTAGTATAGGATCTAGGAGTTGGCTCCGGCACCGGTGCTGGAGGCCACTGCGGTGCCGAGTTATAAACAGTCGTATAACAACAATATTGGTGTACTTATATATGTTATTGGATCTGTAGATTTCGAAAATAATAGTTTCAGAACCATCAAGAAAGATAAAACTAAAAAATAATAAATAAATAAATAAATTAAATAAATAAATAAATAAAATAAATAATAAATAAATAAATAAATAAATAATTTCTTACACTTTTTTATGTTTATACTTTCAAATTTATGTTTTTACATACCGTAAAAGTAAATTACTAAATCAAACACCATCCATCTACCTTCCTGTCCCCTTCCTACCCATCCTGTGATCTATTGATCTATTGATTAAGGTCAATTTTTACTAAAATTTTCATGTTTTACATACCTAAAGCAGTAAATACTAAATCAAACACTATCCAACCTCCCTCCGACATCTGGTGGATCCTATTGATCTATTGATAAAGGTCAAATTTTTACTAAATTGTAACGTTTTAATACCCTAAAGCAGTAAATAACTAAATGCAAACCAACTATCCAACCACCATCCCAATCCACCTTCCTGGCCATACTGTGATCTTATTGATCTATTGATTAAGGTCAAATTTTTACCTAAAATTGTAACGTTTTACATACCCTAAAGCAGTAATCAACTAAATCAAAACCACTATCCAACACCATCATCCACCATCCGGGCCATCCTTGATCTATTGATCTATTGATCTATTGATCAGTTTTATTTTGAATATATTTTGGATAAACATAAACATAAAATCCAAGTTCTTTATATAGCAAAGATCAATAATATATGTCAACGTACAAAGTTTTCACATTAATAAAGATTACTTAGCATCATCTAAACTAAGAATATAATAACGCAATCGACAAACCGCCCATCTTAAACAGGAATTAAACTGTAAACGTTAACCGAAAGTTCTCCACTTAACAACTGTTAAGTAACTAACATAGCACACAAATTCACGTAATCCTATTCACACTTTATCAGCCATTCTCTAACACAGCAATGTATAATTTTTCTACAATTAACATGGTAATATTTAACAAAAATTTATCACAACATTGGTTAACTATCACAATACTAATCAACGAATATACTCTAATATAATAAGGTTTCCACATTAATAAAGCTAACATGGTGTAAACATGAACTAAGAAATAATGTACACGACAAACCTAACACACCTTACAACATGAAATAAACTGTTTAACATTAACAAAGTTCCAACTTAACAACAGTAATGCTAACATAAAAAAGTTTCCACATTAATAAAGCTAACATAGCATAACTGAACTAAGAAATAATGCACAAAGACAAACTTATCACAACTTACACAAAAATAAACTGTTAACATTAACAAAGTTCCACACTTTACACCAAGTAAAGCAACTTAAACAGGTATGCAAAAAACGTAACCTATCTACTTTTCAAGCATAACTCTAACATATTAACCGTTTAATCTTACAACTAACACAGTAAACAATTTGCTAAAATTTATCACAGACATTGGTTATTATCATACAGAGCAGCGAAAGTATGCTGACGTAACAAAGTTTCCACATTAATAAAGCTAACACAACATCATCCGGTATAACATGAACAAAGAAAATAATGCACAAAGACAAACTATCAAACAACTTACCACAAAAGTAAACTGGTTAACAACTTAAAAAAGTTCCACACTTAAGCACCAGTAAAGCAACTAACATGGTAAGCAAAAAGTAACCTAATCTTACTTTTCAAAGCATCAACTCTAACATTTGAACGAATATAATCTTTACACTGAACACATGTAACATTTAACTAAAATTTCTCAGCAACGAGTGGTTATTATCATACAGAGAGCGAAAGTATGCTAAGACTAACAAAGTTTTGTACATTATAAAGATTACTGTAGCATCCATCTAAACTAAGAATATATATACACAAAGACAACCTGACACATCTTTAACACAAATACTGTTAACATTAACAAAGTTCCACCTTAACCACAGTAAAGCAACTAACATGGAATCAAAACGTAACCTATTCTTCTTTATTCAAACATTCTCTAAATATTAACGTTATCTTTTTACACTGACACATGTAACATTTAACTAAAATTTTCTCACAACATTGGTTAATTAGGTCATACTAATCAATCGCATATACTCTAACATAATAAGGTTTCTACATCAATAAAGCTAACATGACGTAAACATGAACTAAGAAAATAATGTACAAAGACAACCTAACAACACTTACACACGAATAAAACGAATAAACATTAACAAAGTTCCACTGAGTTCTTTTATAATATCTAACCACCGAAGTATATGCTAACATGAACAATAGTTTCACATTAATAAGTAAGACTATTTCATCATATGAACTAGGAAAATAATGTAAACCGACAAACCTAACACAGACTTACGCCCTAAAAATAACTGTTATAACATTAGCAAAAGTTCCTCACTTAAACAGTAGTAACTAACTTTACAAACAAAGACGTAACCTGTTCATAACTTTTTCAAGCATATCCTCTAACATAATTACGTTATCTTCAAATTTTTTGACCAAACAACAAAGTACGAACAAATTTTTTTCTAAATTTCAAAAAACAAGGGTGTCATAAACAACTAACCATTATTACATACCTAACGAGTAAATATCGAATAAGTAAAGTTTTTAGACTAATCTCTTTTAGACTACCGCTCCTTTCAGAAATACCAACTCTAACATGAAAAATGATTTTACGCTTTAACTATTTGCCATAAAGTGATGCAATACTTTATTATATTTGACCCTCTGGCAGGAATACAAGCAATGGTAGCAATCGCCATTCGATTTACGATCAAATATAAATGACACATCGTTGGGAATAACGAAACTCCTCGTGAAGATATCAACAAAGCGTAGAGATGCAGGGGATTTCATCGTATCAACCACGCGAAAAACTATCCTACTGAAGAAAATAGTGTATAAACATCCCTTAAATGTAATGAGATTCTTTCTTTCAACCAATCAGAAAAAAGTAAACAAGAATACGAAGTACGAATGAACCATATCAGTTCAAAAGGGTATTTATTCTCAACAACAAAAACAACAAACAACAACAACAACAACAATAAACGTAGTAAGCAAAGATAATTTCTTTGGATACTAAACCACCGAATGATATCTAACGTAACATTGTTTTCACATTAATAAAGCTATAATAACATCAACAAGAAGCTAGAAAATAATGTACAACGCCGAATCTAACACAACTTAAGCACGATAAACTGTTAACATTAACAAAGTTCAGCACTTAACACCTGAAAAGTAACTGACATTGCATACAAACGTAAACTATTCATGCTTTTACCAAACATATCTCTAACATATTAACGTTTAATTTTACATTGACACTGTAATATTTAGCAAGAATTTATCATAACCTTGTTTATTATCATACAGAGCTGTGAAAGTATGCTAACGTAACAAAGTTTCCACATTAATAAAGCTAACATAACATAACCTGAACTTAGAAAGAATATAATGTACAACGATAAACCCAACACACCATATGCACGAATAAACCACTAACATTAACAAACTTTCCATACTTCACAACAGTAAAGTACATAACACTTCGTCAAACAACCTATTCAGACTTTTTCAAGCATATTTCTGACATATCAATGTTAATTTTACATTACATCGTAATATTTGGGTAACAAAAGTTTAGCTAAACTGTCTAATCATCATAACTGGACAAAGAATATAATGCTGTTATGTACAAATGTTTTTATATTACAACTTCGTAGACATTTAACAAAAAATTTCATACATAATCTCGTTTTAATAATATCATAATCCTAAGGCGAATAATCGCAAACTAACAAAGTTTTAACAAACATAACAAAAAATAAAAAAATTTATCACTATCATTACAATAAAATAGTTTTTGAGTAACATATCACAGTAACGTATAATTTTACTGATTTTAAAAAGCAGTAATCGTAGAATCAGTAAATCAACCACCCATCCCAGCAGTCCCCTAACGTCACCCGCCCCTGTGATCGTATTGAGCTTTTTGATTCAGTCATATTCACGGTTACATATTTTGGGACAAACATAACATAAAAATATGTTCTTTATATACTAACTACGAATATATGCTTACCAACAAAGTTTTAGAATCAATAAAGCTACAAACTAACCGCGATCTAGGAATATATGTACAATGCAACCTAACATACCTCGCGTTTGAATAATCAGCTAACAATCCTGAAAAATTCCTACTGATCAAGGTAAACTAGCTACCAGGTCATACAATACTCGATATGTTCCCACTTTTGAGCAATATAGCAAAGGTAAAGCCGTATTTCTAAACAAGTCCCTTAACAAGTGACAATCTAATCAAAGACTGCCACCATCTTGAACTATGAATTGACACTATCTTCATCACAGTGCCACTCGTTTCGAGTATAACATCATTTGACCCTATGAATAAACGGTAGACATTAAAACAAGTCCTAGGGAAACTAATATTATTCACAAAAACTAACCTAGGCTCACGTTTCTAACCCACATCGTCAGTTACACAGTAATATCTTACAAAATACTCAGGAATCATCTTCGTCTAGAACAAAATCAGTGTCTATATCTCCACATTGCTCCAGTAAGTAATATTTAAGATAACGTACTTAAGGACTTACGAATATTGACAGATTTTCATATAAGACCAAGAGTTCTAAGAACAACAATTACTTTCCGAAGAGAAAACCAGGGGATGCCGGCCCTTGAAGGGTGTGAATCTGCGAGGGGGATCACCCGAAGGGTGTAAGCGGGCTTTTATAACCCTCAAGGCAGAGGGTTTAGGCGTCAGCCCTTCGGGCGCTGAGGCTATGATATTAATAAGGAATAGGTATAGAAGCATTATACGTATATAACGTATATATATAATATATATATATATATATATATATACTATATATATAATATATATATATATATATATATATTATATATATATATATATAACTATATTTTATATATATATATATATTATTATATATATATATATTATTTATAAATTATATATTCGATATCTTAAAAATATCGATAAATCGATATATCGATATTTAAAAAATATCATATCGGCTTCGATATCTATCGCCAGAAAAAATATCGAATATTCGATATTCGATATTTCGATATATTAAAATCCATTTATAAATTTGATATATATATATATATATATATATATATATATATATACTATATATATATATATATATATATATATATATATATATATATATATATATATATATATATATATATATATATATGAACAGCAAGAAATATTCTATATAAATAGTATATATATATATATATATATATATATATAAGCCTCCAGATTACGGCGACGCACATATTTAAAAAACAACGATAGCTACCCTGAATTGGAATACAATTTATGAGTCTGAGCAGTATGAGAGAGTTTTTTCAGTTCAGGGAAAAATTAAAAACTAACATAAAGTACATAAAATAAAATGAAATAACAGCTTTAGCTATTTACGCATGTTTTCTTTATTTACATGGCAGAAAAATGCATGTTGTTAACATATATTTTCATTCTTAAACAAGGAGGCAAGTTGTAAAAGGTATTTTAACAGTATTACGGTTTAATACTAACTAACTATAATATATATATATATATATAGTATATTTATATATTATATAATATATACTTATATGTATATATTATATATATATCCTCAGTTATGAGTATATATATATATATATATAATATATATATATATATATAGTATATAGGTGAGGTGTAAAGATATATATTCGATCTCCTCGTTCCGTGTGGCCGTATAAGGTAACTTGGTGTCCATATATATATATATTATATAATATTTATATATATAAATAAATATAATATTAATATATATATTATTTATAATATATATATAATATACTATATATAGATACATTATATATATATATTATATTATATAAGGTACTATATTGGTCGCAAATTCTCGCACACGCGCGGCACGCGCCATGTATACTAAAAACTATAACAGCTACAAGAAAATAAATCATTTTATTAATCCGGAGACATTTTTACCCATGAAGATAAAAAATAAATAAAAATAACCTTTTTTTAAAAATTGTTAAAATTGTTAAAAATGTTTGAAAAAAATTATCGTTTTTTGAGAAGTACGAAGGTAGCTCGAGTTGCGAGTTAAGCCGTCAACAAAGGTGCCAGAATGTTGAATTTTTTTTTTCACTAAAGAATACCCCACGGGGAGAAAAACTTAAAGATGGACAGAATCGGGGTTTTCTCGGCCTACCCGGGGGACGGACGGGGGGACTTCGTCTCCCCCTCTTCCTCCGTCGGCTCGAACCCCTTAAAAAAGGATATAAAAAGAAAAAATAATTTTCTCAAAAGCGTAAAAACAAAATACCGTATTGGCAACTCTTGGCTTCTCCGTGAACTAATCATGGATTCAGGTCAAATCACGTGTACACTTGGCAAGAAGATCTATGATTATAGCCACTAATATTTAAGGTGTTATTAAAAATATTAGATAAAAATAATTTTTTTTTAAGTTTTGTCAATGAAATTATTGCCTGAAGAATCAAAAAATGTGATATTATATTTTCCTGTAGATTTATTAGAGTTTTTTTCTAGTGGTGAAGCATGCTGCTCTCGGGATGTTGGCCTATATTATATATTATGATATATATATATATATATATTATATATATATATATGATAAATTATAAATTAGTATATATATATTATTATATTATATAGTATGTATATATTATATAGTTATTATATATATATATACTTAATATATTATATTTTATATAATTATATATATATACTTTAGACTCACTCAACAGAGAGAAGTCCTTTAATTTATAAATATGAGCAGACGTATGTTACTAGTGATGGACATGACAATCCGCAATCCGCATTTGCGGAAGATCCGCACTAAAATTTGGACATCCGCATCCGCAATGTCGCATCCTCACTACGTCACAATTCCGCAATCCGCATACCGCATCCTCTTTTGAAAAAATGAGGATGTTGCCGGATCGTTTTTCTATCATTTGATTAAATGCAGAGTAAATAATTTGTTCATCTTTATCATGGGGAGTTTATGGGAATAATTGTAAATTTGAATTTCGATTTCAGATATATATATTATATTTATTAATTATATATATATATATATATATAGTTATTATAAATAATATATATATATATATATATGAATATATATATATATATTATATATATATATATATATATATATATATATATATGTATATATATATATATATATATATATTATATATATATATATATATATTATATATATATATATATATATATATTATATATATATATATATATTATAATACAATATATTATAATATATATACTATATATATTATATATATATAATATACTATATATATTATATATAATATATATATATATATTATATATATTATATATATAATATATATATATAATATATATATTAATATATAATATATATCTACTAATATATTACTAAATAGTATATAATATATATATAATATATATATATATATATATTATATATAATATATATATAATTATATATATATATCATATATATATAAAATAGTATATACTATATATAATAAGATATAATATACATATATTTATATATATAGTAGTATAAGGTATAAGTATAGTAGTATATAATACGGTATACTATAGTAATATCATACTATATATATATAATATATTATATAATATATTATATTATAACATATATATAACTTATAGTAGGTATATATATATGATTATAATCATATATATACTTAATATAATATATATATAACTATATATATATATATATGACTATATATATATACTATATATATATCATATATATATAGTATATATAGTATATATATAATAATTATATATTATATATATTAGTATTATGATATATATATATATTAGTATATATACTTATATATATATTATATATATATATTATAATCTACCTCAGTTACTGGAAGCAAAAAATGAAGCGGAGAGAGTGAAGAGGAGAGCAAAGTAGGAGGTGGCTTAGAAGCTAGCAAAGGAACTGATAGATGATATGAAGGAAAGCAAGAAGAAGATTTTTAGATTGGCAAGAACGTATAGAGGAGCGAAAAGGAGTAGAGTATGTAATATCAAAGACAAAAATGGAGAAACATTGGTAAGCCCGGAGAAAAAAACAAAAGGTGGATAGAGTACTTTGATGAGTTGTTGAATGCGGGAGTGCAGTTGGAAGAGGAAGGGGAGAGAGAGGAGGAGGAGAGAAACGTGGAGTGAGAAGAGGAGGAGGAATTTGAGGAGGCGTTAAGGAAAATGAAGAGCGGAAAAACTCCTGGTGAGGATGGGATAAATATTGAGTTGCTGAGGGAGGGAGGAGAGGGGCTGAAAGCCTTGATGCTGAGATTTCTGGACAGGTGTTGGGTGGAGAGTAGAGTGCCGGAAGGTTCGGGAAGGTCAATAATAGTTCCCCTTTATAAAGTAAGGGGGACGCAGGAAATTGTAAAAATTATAGAGGAATCTCACAAATTGGATCACATGGCGAGCTTATATGAAAGATAATTAGAAAGAATTAAGATAAAAAATACGAGCCAAGATTGGTGAAGAGCAGTATGGGTACAGAAGTGGTAGACGTACTACATATTTAAATGTTTACATTTAGAATGAAGGAAAAGACACATGGGATACAATAAGAAGCTATATATCGCCTTCATAAGACTTTGAAGAAAAAAGCTTTGAATTCTGTACTCCACAAGAAAGAGCGTGGAGAGTTCAAGAGAGGGTATAGAAGTTGGAGGCAGCTGATAAACGGCAGTAAAGAAGTACATACGCGAATAGCATAGAGTAAGGTAAGAACAGGGATTAAAACGAGGAATATAGGTCATTTTGAAGAAAAAACTGGAGTAAAGGCCAAGGTAGTGTGTAGCTGTCGCCGATTAACTGTTTATGGCGTAATTTGGACACAGTCAATGAGAAAGGTGTAACAGAGACGTTTAGAAGAGATTTTGACGAAGAATCATGGCAATAATGCAAGATGATTTGGAGTGTTGGAGTGTGAGATGGTGAGAGGTTGAAGCAAAAGGGTGCTGTGTTTTGCAGAAAAGTTGAGAAAAACAGGATTGAATATGAATGTGAGAAAACGAAACATGGTAGTATTTGACAGGGAGTAGGAGAGAGGAGTTGAAGTGGAGGTAGGACGGGTAGACGAGATTACAAAATGTGGGGAGTAGAATCATAAATATCTAGAGCACTTTGCAAGAGAAGCGGGAAGTGGTGCAAAGGAATTAAGGTAGGATTTGAGCAGTATGGCAGGACTGGTAAAGAGCAGTATGGCAGGACTGGTAAGAGCGTATACCAATCTGAAAAGATAAATACTAAATGAACAAAGAGAGTGAAGAAGAGCCAATATAAGAAGGAGTGTTGACGCCGATACTGTGGTGTTGTATTGGGTGGAGACATGGAGCATGACAGAGAGAGAGGAGAGTAGAATTCAGACAGCGGAGATAAATGTGTTGAGGACAGTGACTGGAAAGACGAGAAGAGAGAGAGAGGTGAGAAATACCGAGACAGTGATGGAGAGCGTGGGTGTGAAACCATGATGAATAAAGTGGACGCAGCCCAGACCTGACATGGTGGGACACCGCTGGAGAGGATGCAGGGAGAGAGAGAGAAGTTCCAGCAGGAGGCGGAGGTGAAACCGGGAGGGAGTGAGACCCGAGGGGTAAGACCGCGGAAAGAGGTGGAGAGACAACAGTAGAGGATTCATTTGAGGAAACACGCAGATGCCTGCAATGGATGAGCTGATGGCAGATGGGATCGTGACGATAGAATAAGAGGGAAGCGGAGGTTGGCCCCACTGACAGGCTTCCCTAAACTGACTGTGAGAGAATGTAAATGTAATGATATATAGTATTTTATTCATATCATGTATGTCCAATTCAACTAATAATATATATATATATATATAATAAATTATATACTATATATATAATATATATATATATTATCTATGATTTATTTATATATATATATATATATATATATTATATATATTATATATTAATATTTAATTTTTTTATTCAACTTTCAAGAGTAACATCCGCATCCGCATCCGCACCCTCATCTACTTTAAGATCCGCATCCGCAAATAGTCAAATCATCCGCATTCGCAAACAGTCAAATTTTGACATCCGTTCCATCACTACGTATGTACAGAAGAAAAGTGGTAGAAATGGAAAAAGGATCTTTCACTCTTCAGGTCTTCCAACTTTCAAGTTTCCAACTCCAAGAGGTTGAAGACAGAAGTTGTGCTAGAAAGGGCTTTTGAATGTTGGATCTTGGCGGAGACGTGGGGCGGAGAGGTGTTTTTTGACTTTTTTGTGGCGAGTGAATTAATTAATAGAAAATCGGTTCACTAGAAAATTAAAACAATAATACATAAAAACCCTTTTTTTTCGTATTAAAATGAAAAATAACTATTAGGTATTAAGAAGCTAGGAATCGTGGAACTCTGTAAAAGCAGGTCGTAAGGGGTTTGCATTACTCTGGAGAAATTTAATTTCAATTTGGCTAGTATTATCGGATGGTGTGTGGTATCTCTTCCAGTATGAGTTTGACGATCGTCTATTAAATTTTAGTAATAAATGAAATAATATTTAAGAAGCTCGAACTGGATGCCAGACGACTTATGATGCGAAGAAAAGCTGTAGTGATGTACCCCCCAAATACTAACTTTTAGTAATAGCTATTATAAATCGTTAATTTAGTTAATTACATATTTAAGCGAAACAATCGTAATCGCTAGTAGAGGATTAGACTAGTCGGTACTCGATATGTTAACCTGCAACCAATTCAAAGGAGTTCTGTTCGGTATTAGATTCAAGCAAGATTATCTTTGTCCATCACTGAACACTGAACAACACGCCACAAGAGCTACAGCGTTAATAATCAGGAATCAGTCTAGTCTCCGAGTGGCTGTAAGTCTTTTTAATAGTCTCAAGATAAATAAAAATTATTAAAATATTTCATGAAAAAAGGAAAATAAAACTATGATAGCTATTTTTAATTTTTTAATTCCTTTCCTTTTGTTCAATGTAACTCAAGTTAGCTACCCTTTAATTATATATATATATATATATATATATATATATATATATATATATATAGTATTATATATATATATATACTATTATATATATATTATATATAATATATAATATATATATATTATATATATATCACATTTTATATACTATATAATATATATTTATATATATTATAGTATATATGATATATAATTATATATATAAGTATATATATTATATATATATATATATATAATATATATATATATATATATATATATATATACTATATATAATATATTATATATATTATATAACTATATATATATAATATATATTATATATATATATATATATAAGGTGAAATTTTTGGTTTAAAACTACAACTCAATAATCTCAAAAACTACACAATAGCTAACGGGAAAATGGAATACAATTGTTTGGACATCCTGGTGAACATTATAAGTGGCGGAAAAATGTAAAAAAAAAAAAGTCTCAAAAACTACAAAGCTACAGCGAAAAGAATACATTTTTGGAATCCTGGTTAAAATGTTAGTTCGGAAATGTAAAAAAAAACAAATTAATTCGTTTATAATTATAGTAATAATGAAAGGGAAGAAAGCCTATTTACAGTACCTTATATTTCGTTACTCGTGTAAAATAAATAGATTTCTAATTAAAGTAGTTATTTTTTTTTCTAACTAAAAGGAATACCCTAAGGGTATACCGCACGATGGTAGGAGTCGGGGTCTCTTGGCTTCCGGGGAACTACGGGGTCGGACTATTTCCCCCCTCCGGGGAGGGTCTCAGGAACCCCCGCTCTTCTGGTATTTGGGTGTCTCGGGGGTTCTTTCGCCCCTCCCCTACGGGGTATGGAAAACTCCCCCCTGTGTTCGCCGGCGTCGGCTCGAGCCCCTACATTGCCCGTGTAATACCTTTACAATAATATATATATACTTATTATTATAATATATCTATATATATATATATATATATATCATATATAGTATATATTGTATATAAATTATTATATAAATAATATATATGTATAACGGGTATATATACAATACTGAATCTACTCTCTATTAATATATAGTATATTGATATATATATATATATATATTATTATATATATATTATATATAATATATATATATATATATATATATATATTTATATAT
>JABUQX010117764.1:0-2500 GCA_015478945.1 Trachelipus rathkii
CGGTAGTACTTCGTTCCATCGGAGGCTAAGGTGGTTTAACCGTTTTCGCATTTATCGTGAAACGAGTACGCATTCTTATATATCTATATATGTGTGTGTGTGTGGTGTGTGTGTTTGTGTGTGTGTATGTATGTATGTATGTATTTATTTATTTATTTATTTATATGCTGAAAAAAAAAATTAATTTTTTATTATTGAATTTTCAATATCTGATGTAATTTAATGAAAATTACGTTTTAATTTGTTTTTGCTTATTTAATAGAGAATGAAAAATAAATTCTAGGAATTCTAAGATCAAAATATGGAAAACAGATTTTGCTCAATTGATATCAATAATCTGAATGGGAAATGGAAAAATGCTTAATTAAGAAGCTTTGGCTTGGGTAGATAGAGTAAGTCTGAATTCAACCTTGGGTTTTCTGAGCAAAGGAATTTTCCGCACGGCACAGCACAGCACAGCACTGAACTTCTAGGTTGTTGTGCACCAGCGACGAATCATCAATCATTTTTATCGCAAAGTACCCCTCTTCGCAATGCACCTACATTATTAAAACCGCCCCTCATTGGGATACGGAAATTAAATGCAGCACCTCATCTCATCAAAGTAGCCGCACCAAGCACAGCACCGCACCAAAATGAACGCACTACGTAGCTCATCGTATCAAATGAGTTGGTGCACCCAATGAGTTGGCCACCCTTACTGCAAACTCATCAAACGCATCCGGTTATTGTTAACTCTGCGACGCGGAGTCCAATGTTCGAATCCCGCTGATGGAGAGTAAAATCTCCTTTGACTCATTCATTTAAAATGGGGGCCAGGCCTTTGAGTACTCAGCAATTATGGGATGAGAAAACCGGGTGCTTTAAAAACTACGCTTGAAGCGTTCTTTTTTGGGGACGTGGATGGCCTAGTGGTTAGAGCATCCGGTTATTGTTAACTCTGCGACGCGGAGTCCAATGTTCGAATCCCGCTGATGGAGAGTAAAATCTCCTTTGACTCATTCATTTAAAATGAGTTGGACACCCTTACTGCAAACTCATCAAAGTTTAAAGAATAATTTCTATGGTGTTGTAGAGATTTTGAATGAAATCTGCTCATAGTTGACGCCAGTCTTCCTAAAGACGTGAAATAAAAGCCAAAAACATTTGAATTAAATAACACTGGGAAAAGAAATTTCTGTGTCTATGATCCAGGGTTGGCAAAAAGCCATGGATTTTTGGCTTTTTGGTTTTTTGGCTTTTAGATTTTTTGGATTTTTGGTTTTTTGGCTATATGACCCTTATAATTTTTCATATAAGGGTCAAATAGTCAATTAACCATAGACAAAAAGCCAAATATCCATGGCATTTTGCCAACCCTAATATGATCCGATACTTGTTTCTTATTTATTTTGTTGTGCTGAATACAAAGCCCTGTATTGGTTTATGCCTAATTAAGGTTCAGTTTTGACACTATTTACATGTCAACATGGAAAAAAAATTCCGTGAACAGAAGCAAAACGGTTGGGTATACAAACAAAAATAATCTAAATAAAATATGGGTATCTTGCCCAAATACAAAGATATATACTGTAAATTTCATATTGATATCTTGGACAAATAATGAAAAGGTATCGCTGTTTTTTCATATATGAAACGGTAAAAGAAGTTTTACACTAAATAGAAAGTTTTTAGAATGGCGACAAAACTAAACCCTACACTGAGAGAAATTTATATTTTAAATTAAATATAAATATTTTATTTTCAAAAATATTTTATTTGAAAATAAAACTTATATTTATTTAATTTAAATTTATATTTCTTTCAGTGTTTAGAAAAACACCAATATAATTTTAGATTCAGTCTTCCTCGAAAAATACATAGACAAATCTTGCATTATGGGAAAAAAATGTTGTTCCCGTCATTATTATTTATTTATTATTATTATTATTATTATTATTATTATTATTATTATTATTATTATTATTATTATTATTATTATTATTATTATTGTGTGTGTGTGTGTGTGTGTGTGTGTGTGTGTGTGTGTGTGGTGGGCTGGGAACATCAACCTCCCATATCAAAGGACAGCATTGGGTGATGTAGTTTTCTGCATTTGCTTTATAGATCTAACTAAAAGATGGAAGACCACAATATATTCCTGGAGTTGCCAGTGTACTACTGCCTGCTGCTACTCTCTTCTACTACTGTGTATATATCTTATATATATATATATATATCTTATATAGAGAGAAGAAATTCAAAAATTGTTTAGTTTTCTTACATTGTTCATGAACAAAGTTTCATTATAATAGTTATATTTTCGTTTTCAGCTGGCAGGCTAATAATATACTGGCATTTTATATATAATTATTATAGATATTAAATCTTATGTTGTATTATACAGTGTTTTTATATAGAACAGGCGGAAGTAAGGTATAAATGAATTTAATTGTATAATTACTTTTGCTTATAAATCAGTTAAATACTTTCAAAGTAAAATTGTAATAGTTTAGTTAAC
>JABUQX010117764.1:7500-10572 GCA_015478945.1 Trachelipus rathkii
TCTTCTTTCACATGCACACACATCTCAGACCACATCCACGATATATATATATATATATATATAATATATATATAATATTATATAATATATAAATTAAAATTAAAAATATATATTATATATATATATTACATTATTTATATAGACGGATATTATTTTTCAACTTCTTTATATTATTATATATATATATATATATATATATATATTATATCTCGTGTATATTATATATATATATATATATATATATATATATAGTATATAATATATATTATATATATAGTTATAACTATATATATATATATAGTTATATAATATTATATATATAATATAAAGATATTATATCCAAAACGACAAAATGCGACATATTAGATCGCACTTCAAAGTTTAAAGTCTATTAAAACATGCAAATGAAGTGAGTGAGGGTTGGTCCTACTAAATTTATATGCAAGCTGGTTTCTAATTTTGCAATTTAGTTTTGACTTTTCCTGCCTCTGGTGATATTACTCTATTTTCATTTTTGTGGTATGAATTCTTTTTTTCTAAAAACTACCCTATGTATATATATATATATATATATATATTATATCATATATATAATAGTATATATATTATATATAATATATATATATATATAAGATATATCATAATTATTAATTATTATTAAATATTACTATTATTAATATATATATATATATTATATACGTTTAATTGTACTAAAAGGTTTTACAATAAAAGATAATAAATTTCAAGTTTCCCAACAAGTTCCGAGAAGGCTTCTTGAAAATTTGCACTCAAATTTTTTATTTTTTTTTAAATTCGTTTATTTAAAACATTGATAAGCGAATTTTAACGCGAAAATATTCATTTTATTTAATTTTAAGTATGTTTCAACAAAATAGGTCTAACCAATAGTTTAAGATTTTAGATTTTGTATTTTTTTTATAGAAACCATCTAATATCGAGGTTTAACGTTGTTTATAGCTCGAAATAACAAAACAATAGTCAAGTCCTGCCATTTATTTGTTATGAAAGGTTTGTGACCTCTTAATTGGTTGAATAAAGTGACTACAGGCATCTTTTTAAAATTGTCTGATGAAAATCGGTGAATATTAATTATTCTCTCGCAATCCACATTAGTTAACGTTAACAAAACGTAGGGTTAAGGATATATCTCCCAATCGATAAACAAGTGTTAAAAAAAAATACATACCTATATTATCTTATCAAACCTCAAATCCTGTAACCAAATCACACGATAAAAAAAAAAAAATTTTGTTCAGAAACTTTTTTTATCTTTAAAAAACATATATGATCAGATTAATGTTTCAATCACGTTTTGAGAAGTTGAGAATATTTGAATGCGAGAATCATCACTGCATTTGATGAAATCTATGCTGGTATACTGAGAAGTACATGACCGGCCAGCTCATGAATAACATTCGGACAGTGGTTCACAAATAAATGTTAATAGCATACCTTAATTAGCTTTATATATATATATATATATATATATATATATATATATATATATTATATATAATATATATTATATATATATATATTATATAATATATATATATTATATATATATATATTTATATATTATATATTATATAATATATATATAAATATATTATTAATATATATATATGTATATATATATATATATAATATATATTATATATATTATATATTATATATATATAATATATTATATATATATAATATATATATTATATATATATTATATTATATTTATATATTTATATATTATATTATATATATATTATTTATATATTATTATTATTATATATATATATATATATATATAATATATTATATATTATTATATATATATAATATATATATATAATATATATAATATATATATTAAGCGGGCGGCCACAATGGATTGACAGGATTCAACTCCATGGCTGGGTTCTGGCTCATAGTTATTTTAAATAGCGTCACAAAAGTACAATTTGGATAGAGAAATGAAATATTAGGGTTCATATTAATATAAGATCATGATTCCTATATATATATAATATATATCTATAATATATTATAATATTATATATATATTATATATATATATATAGTATATAATATATATATTATTATTATATATACTATCTATATAGTTCTGGTGGGATTTGAATGAAAACACAGACCATATGAAAGCTGACAAATAATTTCGTATAATTAGCAAAAAAATTCAAAATCGGTTTAATAAAGCAAAGGTTATACTTCATTTCAAATTTTCAAAAAAAAAAAATCTTCTGGAATAAAATGTTTCATCCGTATCGCTGAAAATCTACAACCAAAATTCATATCTGGCTCTAAGTATCCTAAGTTGCTATATAAAAAAAAATTGAATATATATATGGATATGGTAGTATAGGTAGGTAGGGGGGGGAGGGGGGGGGGGGGTGGTTGAGGAGGGTAGTGAAGGGTGATATAGGTAGGTATAATAGTATATATATATATATATATATATATATATATATATATTATATTATATATATATATATAGAGTATATAAATATATAAATATATATAATAATAATAATAATTTTATATTATATATATTATATATATATATATATATATATATATATTATATATATATAATATATATTATATATATATAAATTATTATATATATGCCGAGGCGTAAGAGGTCCCAAATAGCTGACATTTTTAAGTTAACTTTTAATTCGTATACTGATACAACAGCATTACACAATCCAGCTTCATAGTACCTTCATTCGGCTGTCACACACTTTTGCCAGCGCTCGCACAACTGCTCGAAACATCGCTGGAGGCCATCTATTGTTACCTCTTTCAACGCACGCGTCGTAGCACTTTGAATTTCTTCTTCTGACTGAAATCGTCGCCCTTTTAAGAGATCCTTCATGCTAAGGAAAAGATAGAAATCAGCTAGATCCAAATTTGGAGAGTAAGAAGGTTGAAAAAGCACAGGTACGTGGCAGTTTGTCATATGTTCAGAGACCAGGAGTGAACGATGTGCCGGGGCATTGTCATGGAGCAGTACCCAATTTTTCGCTTTCC
>JABUQX010117765.1:0-13344 GCA_015478945.1 Trachelipus rathkii
AAAAATGAAGAGATTTCTGTTGGTATTAGTTCTTTTGCAACTTGTTAGATATCAATATGTACTCAATTAGTTATTCCCTCGCTGTTTGAATAGTTATTAGATGTTGTAGCAAGTATTCCTGGATTTACCAATTTTTAGTTTATTTAATTGAGCCTTAACACTCTCATTCTATATTCTAATTTCTCATGTCTTGTCTTACTTCAGGTAATAATAATTGCATATCTCATCCTCTTCCTCTAGTTCAATATTTCGAAATACTCGCTCGATACTGTCCAGATTCCGTCACCTCTCTTCTCTAGAAGTAGGTTCTCTACTTACTCAAATTGTACATTTCGGTTCTTTATGTTCCCTTATTTCTTGGATTCCGTCATATAAAAGGTATTTCCCGTGATCTGTTCTCTTCAGTTCTACTATCTTCTGCAGTAATGCATATTTATTCTTAATCTCTGCAATGGTTTCTACTTTTTGCATATTCATATACTGTTCCACTCCGTATCAGTCTTCATCATTTCCTATAAGATTTTGTTTTGAGTCGTGCTTTTAAATCTCATTCAATAAAATTATATATTTATAGATAGTAGATTTATTAATATTATAATATATTATAATAATATAAATTTATATTATATGTATATAATATATATAATAAAATTATTAATTAATAATAATAATACTATTATAGATTAATATATATTACAGATATAATATTTTAATTAAATATTATACAGCAAATTGTGAATGTTGATATAATTGTGGTATGATAGTAATTCGTAGCATATCCAAAATATTTTAGTAGATATAGTTTTAAGTTGAGTGATGCATATTTAAACACCCCTAATAAAAATAATTAAATTTTTTTATAATTATAAGTATTATAATAGAATACATTGATCAAATAGAAAATTAGCTGCATGTTACACAGTTAAGATTGAAAAAAGTGAATACTTGTTGTAGATCGCATTTCATTTGTAATTTGATTGCAGATTATCCTTGAATATAAGGTCACCTCACCTTTCAATTAGTATAATCTTTGATTAATTTTAATAGATGGTTGTTTTTTAGGTATTGGTTGGGCTTCATAATAGATATTATAGAACGAATGAGGATGGTTATAGGAATGGGTTAATATCTTGAATTCTTTTCGAAACTCCATACAAGGGTGTACGAAACCACTGATAATTGGAGTACCTATGAGAAGGAGAGAAAATTTGAGGAAAAATAGTCAAAGCGTGCTGTTTATACGAAAATAAATGAAGATGAAACAGTTGATGTTTACCAGAAGAGAAGTTTGTAATTGACATTGATTAAACTGATATGGTTATCATTCATTGTTTGTTCTATATTAAATGATATATAATGTATCGTTTACTTTATATGAAGTGTCTGATTATGTCGTTTTTTGTTAAGACCACAAGTAAATGTTCAGTCAAAATATTAATACAAGGCAAAATGTCATATGTAAAATCTAGACATAACCAACCATGATAAGCCAAAAAAAATTGTGTGTATAGATAGGAAAGCAAAGTAAAGAAAATATGTAAATAATACTGTTTAACGTGAAAGATATATCATACCGTACTTTAATACAGATTATAACACGCACCATTGGCAATAATTAATCCAAGCCAACACATCCATACTGTAAGATTTATAACAATTTAAGTCGTACTCTGCTAATGGTAAATTCTTGCTTGATTTGGCACTCCCAAAGCATATGGTACTATTCAATTTCCTTGGTTTTAATTTCTTATTATAATAATACTTTAGTTATTATAATAGCTAATCACACTATATAGAAATCATTCAAAAGCTGAAATAATAAAATACACATAAATAAATTTCCAAAAACAATTACATCGCAATTTGCTATCAGCAATTACTATCTTGGTCACCTAACATCATTCCAAAGTTACCGTTTTCCTTTGTTTCTTTAATTTACATCTACATCTGTAGTGCATCATCGGCAGAATACACATTACTTAAGTGATAAAAGTTACAGAGAGTAATAATTGTTAGATTTTTGATCGATATGAAATCTTTAGGTTAAATATTTAGGCACATATTAGATGGAAAGGGAAAGATGATGCGTTGGCAGTCAGTTTGAGAAGTTTGAGTGGTGAGGTGATAGTCAATAAATTTGGTGAATAAAAAGAACTAGTATTGAATGAGATTAGGTTTGCATGAGGGTAATGTTGGTGAAATGAGAATGTATAGCACTTGGAAATACGGTCGGAATAGATCTGGGTAATTGTGTTCAATTGGCAATCTAGGTCGTGTAAGTGTCAGAAGAATTAATAAATGAGGAATGAACGTGTCAGTGATCTGTGTGGTGCGGAGAAAGGCGTAGATTAAAAAAATAAACGAAATGTATTAAGATGGTTTGTTAAATGAAAGATGGA
Source organism: Trachelipus rathkii (assembly GCA_015478945.1). Lineage (NCBI taxonomy): Eukaryota > Metazoa > Arthropoda > Malacostraca > Isopoda > Trachelipodidae > Trachelipus > Trachelipus rathkii. Next base: position 2,400 of record JABUQX010117765.1, read on the forward strand.
TGATAGTCGGTGGTTAAGCGGATGTGTGCTGGAGACCTGGAAGAAAAAATATGACGATGGGAAAGTCTGCGAGTTTGCTTGTACTATTTCTACAATGTATCTGTCCGTGTACTTTTGCAGATGATACAATTTGAAAAATTTACACTTGAAATTTTGGCGTAATGTGCACCCTCTTTTAATTCATCGTCAATTTTAAAAAAATTTAATACCTGGATTTTTTCATTTCTGTTAAGTTTTTATATATGAGCTGAAATATCAATTCATCTAAGATTGTGGGTAGCCAATCAGAATGAAATTTCGGGGACTTCATGAGCTTTTTTTCAGGATAACTAATTGTTTTTTTAACGATTTTCCTGAATTGCAGAAATTTCAGAAATGTATGAAAGTTTAGCGAAAGTTATCGTGATCTTCAATGCGTCGGGATTACAGATTTATTCAATGGTTATATAATAAATATATATATATATATATTATATATATGATATTCGAATTATATGATTAATATAATATTAATATAGCTATATATACTGTATAGTATATATAATAAATATATATATAAGTTTGAACATTATATAATAGTATAATAATATATATAGGTAGGTAAGTGCTGTCTTTGTGTATAAGAATGTATATTTTTGAAATGTCTTAGAATTTTATTTGCTGGAGCGTAAAGAAATATGATCATAATTAATTTTTTCGATTGAAATGATTTAAGTTCCATACACCCCGACCCGTGATGCTGGAAAAATAATAAAATAGTTTCAGCACTATAATGTTATATGCTCACTTATGAAAAAAAATTAAAAAAAGAACATCTGCCAGTACCTAGGTTTAAAACTTGAACTTTCACAGCTTCATAATTTTTTTCAGGCTTATTCTTTAAAAATTAATTTTTTTTTTTTCGTTTTATTCATTCACGGCTCGTTTTCAACATTTAATATACTTTCATGAAAAATCGTTGGTGTAATATAATTGATATTTCGTTTCATTGACAATTTGTAAATCTGAAATTTTAAGGAGGCTATTGTTTCATAATTTACTATTTAAGCATTTTAAAAACCGAAACGTTTCCCAGAAAGTTAATAATAACATTATTTGCTAAAGGTTAGTATATCTCAGGAAAACAATATTTCCAATCTATAACCAACATATAATTATTATATAATATATATAGTATTATTATATATGTTATATATTATATACTACATATAGTATATAATAAATTATATATATTATATATTAATATAGTATATACAATTAAATATATATGAAAATACAATCATAATATGTCATTTTATGAGAGGAGAGAGAGAGCTATAGATATATATATAAGCATAACTTGTCGTACTAACCTAACCTAAAATATTCCTTGGGATGAAATGTTAAAGTAAAAAAAAATCCAAATTGTTCCAGTTAGATTTCAAACTAAGGCATATAACTGTGAATGTTCCCGATATAACTTATAGCTAGTGTTATTTATTTTTCTTTTTAGATTTCAAACCTTCTCCATGTTTGACAAGTTTCAGCAAAATGACGATATTATTTTGAATGAAAGAAAGTTGCATATCTTATGAAAAAGTGTAAAAAAAAAAAAAGAGCGGAAAAAACATCTTAAAGGCAAAAAAAAAAAAAATTTGTTTTTTATATTTTTTACCATAATTTTTGCCTTATTACCTTCTATAATGCATATTTTAGTTATATTATATTATTTTTTTGGAAAATGCCCATTCCGAGTGGCCACATGAAATTTATTATTATTAATTCTATCCTATAATAACAATATTACAAAAAAAAAAAAAAAAAATTCACGGGTCAAATTTCAGCAGTGATAGTCTCCCACGTAAGGGTACGAGTGGACTCGAGGGGGGGCGGCTTTCTTTCGATTATGTCCTTCTTTAACTTTCCTTTTCCGTTATAACGAGGTTGAATATATATATAAGTTAACTATAAATATATATATATAAATATTATATATATAATAGATATTAATATAATATATATATATAATATATTATATTATATATAAGATATATATATTAATTATTATTTATTAATTTATTATTGTATTATTATTATGATTATATTATATAAGTAGTCAGTAGGAGTGTTGTATTTACTATACGTGAACGTACAACGAATTCACACAAATAGTTAATATGACGATTATATCGTGTGTGGAAGTCGAGTCCATAAAGTACGTACGAGCGTTTGTGCATAGATATACTGAGCGTTTCGGACGATTGGTTCAAACAGATAGGCCTGAGTATCATACTAAGTCCACATGGTGTGTGGTGTTGGGTTTGGAGAAATAAATATATATTATTATAATAATAAATAAATTAATATATATAAATTAAATTAAAGTAAATTTATATATCTATATAAAAATGCGGGCGGGCGACAAGTAGCGATGTGAATCAAGGTCAGCGGGGTGAAACAGGGCGGGGGCTCCGGGTCGGATACGAACAAAGGTTACGCGGGAGGAAACCCCGACCGGTAAACCAAGGTGACACCCTATTAATAAAGGTAGAAAGACATGAACAAAAAAACTAAAAGTAAATAATTGAATCTTCAAAATAGGGGGGGGGGCAAAATAGTGGGTGAACCCGTAGACGGATGCTCACTATGTGGACCACCCTCTTGAAGGGTGAAAAAAACGGGTGAAAACAGTGTGGATGTGGTCAAAAAACAGTGGAAATCTAAGGAGGCTGGCTGGGTCTGGGGGCACTTTCGGTGTCGTAATGACTCTAACCTATAATGGGAAATATGAAATGTATGTTTCATGATAGGGGGTACAATTAAATTTTTTCTTGCTTTATTAAATGCTAGAGCTTGATAAAGTTGTGATATTAAATTAGTAAAAGAAAGAAAAGAATTGTGTTCAGATAATAAATTAGAGAACAAATAGGTAAGCTCTAGAGATATAGTTATTAGTGTAGCTAATTTGGTGTGTTTAGAGTGGGCAATGTCAATGTATATATTTAGAAGAAGAAGTTGGTTTCCTATAATGAAAATGAAGATAGAAGTAATTTCCAAGAAACTAACAATCTAAATAAGGGATAAGGGGAAAGTTGTGGGAAAAAGTTAAAAGAAGAGGTGTGAAACGTTTTTGTCGTATAAATCATACAATGTGTAGTTTTAGGAATGGAACAAAATATGTCGTCCACAGCGAAGCCATGTGGACTCAGACAAAAGAGGATGGTGGAGGATGTTAATTATTTCAATAATATTTTTGCTTAAAGGGGAAGGGGAACCATATTATACAATAATGTCTTTTGAAAATAGGTGTTAATAGAAAAAACTGTATAGAGAGTGAGAAGTATGAGTCTTGAAATAGGAAAAGAAGATGAGATAATGTTGTTTTCGCTTTTATATTTTTCTAAACTTAGAAATGATTTATGGGGATTAGTTTATGCAAATTGAGTGTTATGAAATATAAGTGTTAGTTAGATAGAAGGAGGTGAATTTTCTAATTAAGGTTCAGTTGAGAAGAAATAAAAGAAGAAAGTTATAAGTGACACAGTTAGTATTAGAGATGATGGAAATGAAAATATTTTTTGTTAGTGTAAATTTGAAACAAGATTGAGATATGAAAATTTTACTTGTGTATAATAGAAATCGTAATTTGTTACAAATAAGAATTTAATATTGCGATTATTATGCATATATTAACTTAAATATAAAGAAGGGATAGGACAGGCTGTACACCTGGTGATGTCGCTTGAGGGACTGGTCTTAACTGTTTTGAAGACCCATTTTTCTGGTGGAGAATAACTCAGTAGTAAGCATCGGTATTGTCCTCACTCTCGCAACAAGCCAGGGTCAAATCCTAGAGAAGGCAGTAAAGCTTCTTAACTTCCCTTTTCAGATTGTACTGCTTAATAATAATAGTATATATATATATATATAAGATGTATGTATATAGTAATAAGTATCTAATAATAATATAATATATATATAATATAGTATATATAATAAATAATATTTATATAATAGATATATATATATAGTATCATAATATATAAATGTATATATTTAATATATATATATATAGATATATATAATATTATAGTCTATATTATAATATATATATGATATATATTATAATATATTTATAATATATAATAATATAATATATATAATATATATAATATATATATTAATATACTGTCGTAATAATATAATGATGAAGGGAAATATATATACTTATCATATATATATAATATATATATATATATTTTTTTAAAAATTTTATATAAAAAAAAATATATACTATATATACAAACACACTTTATATATATATATATAGAATTTATATAATAAAATATATATATAATATATAGATAATATATATTATATAATATATATAATAATACCCTGTACACATCCTATATATACTATACCTATATACTAATATATAATATAGTATATATATATATATATATATTATATATAGTATTTGTTTTTAAAACTTGTATATAAAACTAAGTGTATGAGTGGAATCAGTGCCTGAGCAAAGTATAAATTAGAATTGCATATCATACAAGCAAGAAAACATTTGAAGGCGAAATAAAGAAAAGTCCATCTTTAAAAGACTTTTAATAGCGTCATTTCCATGAAACACCTCTCGTTTCCTTTTTATCAGGTTTTCTCTTTGAGGGGAAACATTTCGAAACGTACGATTTGTTTCTATGCTGCCGAGTAGAAGACACTTAACGCTTAAATGGAAACGTTTTTTCTTTTCACGCTAGTTTTTGACGCTTTTTTTCTTCTTCTAAAATCGTTTATTCGTTTATTTTAAAGGAATAACACACCAATTTAACGACAATTTTCAGCGAGAAACGTGCTTTTCCACAAATAATTAAAAATATTAAAAAGTGGCAAAATCGTACCAGAGATTTATTTGAAAAAAAAGAAAAAGAACCAGAAAAAAGTAACTCTCGTTCGAATGGGCAATTAAAAACATACTCTTACAAGTTTTTCTTCTTTATTTACTAATATATTCACGTGAAAACAAAATGCTTGATGGTTTATTCCATATATATATTATATATATATATATATATATATATATATATATATATATATATATATATATATATATATATATATATATATTATATATATATATATTATATCATAATATATATATTGGCGTATACAGGGGCAGGGCACTTATCCATTTGGTACTGAAAAAAAAAAAATTCTAAAAGAAAGTTTGGTTTGAAACAAAATTTTCTTTATCTTTGTTCTTTCTTTACTTTCATTCTAATATTTATTTTTAAGGGATGGGTCAGCTTTCAAAGAGTTTAAATGCTTATGAGAGATGGATCAATTTTCAATGATTCTTAATTGTTGGTACATTATGTATTTAAATTATAGCTAGGTTTTAGGTAATCGTGAAACAGGACACAGACACCTGGAATTTTATTCTTTTTATGTCGGAGGGATATGGGAGTTACATGCCTCGTAAACAAATGTTCGTGTGCAACACATTTGAGTATATAATGTCTTTATGCTTGACTTTAAACATAAAAATAAGAAAACACATGCACATGACACAAACATATGTATAAGGAAAGTGAATTTCTGTCCAAGAACCACGGACCCGTGAGTTTTAAATGGTTTGCTCTTTCCGCGCCAAATTACATACTGATCTTTATCGATATCAGAATCGATGCATAATTCGATATCAAAGTAGGTAGTCATATGTTAAGAAATAAAAAAATGGCTACTGGTGGTATTCATGTGCAATAAATAATTTTTGCTAAAAGTAATGACTGATATTAAAATGCTTTGCCCCGAAATTTTAACATACATTTCAGAAATCAGAACACATTTAACCTCCAAATTTCTTGGTATGAACAAAATTCTATCTAGCTGGAAATTTTATGCAGGTAAATTAATAACATGAACAATGTTAAAATTTTCTTTAAATTTAAATTTTACAACCCATATATATATATATATATATATATATATATATATATATATATATATACTATATATATATATATATATATATATATATATATATATACTATATTCTTTCTTACTAATAATATAATAACATAACCATAGGACATTTATAAAAAAGGTTTAACAAAATTAATTGATTAACTTCAAGGCTAGGTATTATTTTTACTTAAAATTAAATAACTTAAAAAAATCTCTCTCTCTCTCTCTCTCTCTCTCTCTCTATATATATATAACATATATGCTCTCTTATATATACCTGTAACAACATATATATATATACTTAACTATATATATATATATATATATATATATATCTTATATGCTGCTATATTCTTATATATATAGCCTTATATTATTGATGGTATCTTAAATGGATAATGTAGAATGTGGTGTGGATATGAGAGATGGTTGAAAACTGTTGGAGATGATTAATGAGCAAGATATGAAAGAGACCGAAAGATAAAATTAATGACAAAGATTTAAAATGCAAAAGATTTAAAAAGGTGTTGTTTATTTTAAGTTTTTAAAATAGTAGAGACGATTTGATGATGTAGACGTTGCTAATAATAATAATACCTAAAATGATACATCTCGTAAAGTTTGGAGAGCAAATTGAGAGAATTGAGAGAAAGAGAGAGAGAGAGAGAGAGAGAGAGAGAGAGAGAGAGAGAGAGAGAGAGAGAGAGAGAGAGAGATTGCATATTGCATAAAAAATGGAATTTGTTTTTTAAAATTTGAAAAGTAGCAAATTTATAATGGGGATTTTTAAAACATATTTTTAATTTTAATTTATAATATATATATATATATATATTATACTATATATATGTTTATATACATATATATATACCCTATATATATATATATATATATAACCTTTACTATATAAAGGTATATATTATATAATATATATATATATATACAGTATAGGTAAAGTTTTTACTTTTCGGCAACACTGATATTTTCAAAGTCCACTTTCGAGATAGGTTCGATTAAATCGTAAATCGATACTTCATAATTTTAATTCGAATAGATAATTAGTAAAAACACTACATATTTATAGCAAATATCACCTTACTCCAACACCAAATTATAGTTCTTTATATATATATATATATATATACTTATGTAGCATAAAAACACTAACATATTTATAGCAAATTCACCTTATTAATAGCACTAACCTTAGCCAGCCTTAACCTTAGCAACCAACCAATAACCCAGCCATATATATACTAATATATATATATATATATATATCCCTTATATATATATATATATATGTAAAGCTTACAGCTACTTCTAATGAATCCTAACAAAACTTAAGTAACCTAACTGGTAGATGGCAAGTAGCCCTAACTATCATTGATCGACTGTGCCGTAAAACTAGCCCTAATCTTTACTGATCCACTGTGGCGTAAAACTAGCCCTAACCTTTATTGATTAACTGAGCCGTAAAACTAGCCCTAACCTTTACTGATCCACTGTGCCGTAAAACTAGCCCTAACGTTTACTGACTATGGGCATTACAGTAAAATTTAAATTTTCCCCAACTCTTACTAATGAACATTCTTTTAAACATTTCTCACATCTCTTTTCTTTCAAAATTAAGTTCAAATGTTGTAAGAAAGCTGGCAAACTCGAATAGTTTTGGCATATATCAAATAAATCATTCACTTTCATTACTGAATTTTACACTCACACGTACACTAAGCACGTCCGGCGACTATAAACTTTCTATCCATACTGAACCGAGTTTTGTCAAAATTTGTATCTTATCATATTTATTACAAATAATCGATTTATTTTTAAAATATCATATATCGTTCATTCCCATAAAATATCGAATGGACTTAATAGTTTTTTTTGGTGCTGGAGAAATATAACATTAAGCCTACAGTATATATTCGGTTTCAATTTACCCCTGGATTATTCACTTATTGGGTTTGAATTTTTAAACGCTTTTTAAACTAAGATTTATTTTTGCAAATACAATTATTATTAAGAATTCTCTGTACAAGCATCCGAGCTTTCGTGAGGATATCTCCTCACCTCTTTCAGGGTGCTTACAAGGGAGAATGTTTGATATTTATGTAGGCTATTCTTAACTCGGTAGTGGCTGGTTTCTGTTTTCAGAGATTTTGTACCTTTCAGTTTCATTGACTGTGTCATCGATTCCATAGTCGCCTCTATCTTTATTAAAGTTTTTTGTATTTTTTATTAAATATGATTCGTATAGTTTCCGAAATTTATGATTATTTATTTTCTGTATTGTTAAACTATTTTCAGTGTTTATCGGATGGGCCTCTTTTAGCTGATGCATAACAAGGGGGGAGTTATGGTTGTGGGTTCGGACATCGTATTTATGTTTGTAAAGTCTTCTGTCAACATCTATTGATTCACCTATGTAATTATAATTACAGGTTTTGCAAAAAATTGAGTAAATAGCAGCATTCCTATTGTTATTGATTTTTTGTTTTAATATTTTGTTAAGCGTATTATATTTAGTTACTATATTTGAGTTATGAGTTTTATAGTTAAATGTCTGTGTTTAATGTTAAAGTGTGTTGAAATTTATTAAATGTATTATTGATTAAGTTTGTGTTTTTAACCTTATTTATAAAGACTTTTTTCGCCTTGTTTAGACTTTGGTGTATAAATTTTAATGGGTAATTTAGTTTGGTAAAAGTTTCCATTATATGTTTAATTTCTGTGTCAATTAGTTGCTCACTGCAAATTTGATAAGTATGTTGTACCAAAGGGATGATTACAACTTTTTTAATATGCAACTTATGAGTGGAAAACCAATTCATAGATTTTGGGTTGTGAGTTGCTTTACGGAATATAGAGAATGCAAGGTTTTCGGGATTCGTAATGTTTATTAATATGTCTAGAAAAGGTATATTTTTATTGATTGATAATTCAGTTTTGAATTTAATTGAAGGTGCTAGATTATTAATGTATCCATAGAAAGTATTAATGTCAAAATTTATAGGGTATATAAAAAGGATTTCGTCTACGTATCTGAGCCAAGTGCAGTTGGTGAAATTTTCGTGTTCTAATATGTATTTTTGTTCAATTTCCAGCAGGGTGAAATACTTTGGGGGTGTTTTTATCAATACAAATTGAATTGCGCGCAGTTTCCAATTATTTATTCTGTACAACTTGACCCCCGTCTTTGAGTATTTTCACCTTGTGCGGTACCCTGTTTGGCCCCAGCCCCAAGTGTGAGCGGGAAGAGTGTGGCATGTCCTATGTTGAGGGTGCGAATATTCACCATATGAAGTATTGTCGTTCTTTTTTTTAGCTCATCGTGGACTGGTGGTCAAACACTCGCACGTATATATATATATATATATATATATATATATATATATATATATATATATATAATATATATATATATGTATATATATAATATATAATATATAACTATAATATAATATATATATATATAATATATATAATATAATAATAACATATATATTTATATTTATATATATATATATATATATATATATATATATATAATATATAATAATAATAATAATAATATAATATATATATAATAACACATAACTCACTCTTTCTTCTTATATAATAATAATACTGTAATAATAATAATAATAATAATAATATATAACACTAATAATATATAACAATAATATGTAATAATAATAATATAAGTATCGGGTGTACAAGGAGACATTTTTACCTACAAAAATTAAAATAAATAAAAAAAAATAACGCTTTTTCAAAAATTAAATTTGTTAAAAATGTTGGAACAAAATTACAAGTTTTTGAGAAAACGAAGAAGAAGCTGGAGTAGTTGGAGGGAGCGCGCAAAAAAATTATCCAAAATATTTAAATTTTTTTCTTTGCCGGAAATTTTGCCAGTAGGGGTAAAATTAAAGATGGCAGAGTCAGGGGTTTCTCGGCCTACCCGGGAACGACGAGGACTTCGTCCCCCTTCTGTCCACCGTGCTCGAACCCCTAAAAAGGATATAAAGAAAAATGAAAATTCTTCAAAGCGTAAAATAAAGTGGTATTTCGCACTTTTGCTATCGTCAGCTAATGCAGGATTCAAGGTTAATCACAGCGTGCACTTACGAGGTTTGAGATTATATTAATATTTAAGGTGTTTATTAATAAATATTAGAATAAAAATAAATTTTTTTTTAAGTTTCATCAATGAAGTACATTAATAAAATAAAAAGTATTATTTATTATATACAAGATGCTATAGTTTTCTAGTTACATGCCTAGCCTCTTCGGGATACTATTATATATATATATATATATATATAACATATATATATATATATATATATATAATATATATATATATATATATATATATATATATAACTATATATATATATATATATATATATATATATATATATATATATATATATATATATACCATACCTATATCTATATAGGTTAAAACAACAGCAAGACTTTTGGATTTGCCCATATTTTTAAGTAGTATCATTCAGAGGGAATTGAATTCTTCTAATATGCATTCAACTGGAGCATTTCAGAAAGGAGGTGCTCTATTAGCATCCCTGAAGTGTGGCATCTGGTGCAAGTGAGGGGTGACGTTGTCTAGTTTAAATCTATGTTTATATGGCATGAGACTCTGGTGGTAATCTGCACCGAGCGAGGTCCATTTGGCTTCTTCTAGACAGCGTTTCTTCTATTGGGAAGAGTTTGGGGAGGGGTATTTAATAAAGTATTATTTGGGCGGTTTTTTTTGAAGGTAAGTGTTTGTTAGGTGGGAATGGATATGTGAAGTCCAAACAGCCTATTGGGAGGGCGGGAATTATATTACTAAGTGTTGTAATAAATTATTGCAGGTGGGGAAGGGAGGATTTTGGTCTTTGTCCGAGGGGGTTGGAATTTGGTGACATGAATGGGTTGGGTTACGGGTCTTCTGGTGGGTCCCTACCATCTCAGATGT
>JABUQX010117766.1:0-10000 GCA_015478945.1 Trachelipus rathkii
TCTGGATCGAGGTGGAAAAATGAGGATTTTTCCGCCTTTTGATGGAAAAGTAGACCTTTCGTTTGAATCACTTCTTGGGAACATGGGTTTCTACTCGGGTGGAGGTTATCTCGGGGGCCGGTAACTCAGCCGCCTAAAAACATTTCCAAGGAGAGCTGACTCCGAGATAAACCTTTTCACCGAGTGACATGTTGGCCCTCATAGACGAGAGGAGAGAGACCGTCCGCTCAGGCGGACGATATCAATGACGTCTCTCGAACGCAGGCAAACCACAACACTCCCCAACTACATAATTTTTGAAAGGAAGAGTAGTGAAGAAATCCAGGTCCGACTCAGGAAATCATTTGGTAAAGCTAATAGAATCCCAAAGACGATGCGCTTACTGTGGGAAAAATACGAGACCAATTTGCTTTAGATGCAATGTTCCACTTCACGATGTGTTTTCAGAGATTCCATAAATTATATATATAATATAATTTATATAATATATATATATATATATATATATATATATAATAATATATATATATATATATTATATATATAATATATAATATATATATATATATATATATATATATATATATATATATATATATATATATATATATATATATATATATTATAATAATATATACATATATAAATATATATATATATATACTATATATATATATATATATATATATATATAATATATATTATATATATATATATATATTAATATAATATAATTAATAATATATTATATATATATATATATATATATATTATATATATTTTTTTAAGTAGTTAGGAGGGCATTTCGGTAGTGTCGCTTTGGGGGAAAAAATGTTACCCAAAATTTTTCTTACTCCATATTGGGAGGCCTCCCTTGGGGTAAAAAATGATAACCCAAATTTTTTTACCTGACCTTGACCTTTTTTGGCAACCGAAATTTTTTGGCACTTCGAAGAAGGGGTGTGCAGCCGATGTGGAGCAAAATCCGTCGTACGTGTCACGACCCCCTATTTTGGCCCGCCCCCCCTAATTTTTAGAAACCCCCTTTTTTGAATATTTGACCTTTTGTATTCTACGGTCCATTTTTGAGAACCCTAATTTTTTGAGAACCTTCTTTTTTTTTTTTTAGATTTTTTTTTTTTTTTTTTTTTTTTTTTTTTTTTTTTTAGTAAAACTTGTTGACTTGCGTCCGCTATTTTGTTTTATATTGCGTTTTGTTAATTTATTTTCATCGTCGGGATGAATCGCAAATTCATCGTCTTCGCCATCGTCGCGTTTTTTAACAAATTCCGCAGTCGCCTCCACTGGCCCGAATCGCCCGTCGCATTCGTAGCAAAGAACCACGCGCAAAGAACCACGCGCAAAGAACCGCTAAGTAGCAAGGCCAATAGCTAAGGTGTACTTTCATACGTTGTAATTATTATTATTTTAACTTGAAACAACGAGAGTTCAAGGCAAGTATTATATTTTCACGAAAACACTTCGTTTTTTATTAAAACTTATACCAAATATTTTATAGGACCTCCGAGAACCATACTATATTTTCAAATTCATCTTTCACTATATATATATATAAGCCTTAACATTATATATATATATATATATATATATATATATATATATATATGAATTTTGGTCATAAGTTACATAAATATTAAACTTATATATCTGCTATAAAGGTATATATCTACATAAACCCTAACACATAATACGCTTTTATGCGAAAGGAATTATTTGGGTTTTTTAAAATATTGTAAAGGAATATTGTTTCATCAAACTGGCCAGGTCTGTAATGTAACTATATTCTTTACAGCCCTTGTACAAGAGCTTCCTCTTCACCTTAAAGGTGCAAAAGGGATTCTAAATAAATAAGGAAATTCGAGTTTTTCAAAAAACTCCATGCCCTTATTAATCTTCCCAAATAACTGTTCATAGAGAATTGGAACAGGATATGCGCTGAAGTGGTAAGTAATACATTAGGGTTATCCAAAATGACAATCTGAGAAAAGAATTAAAAAAATATTAAGGATAAAATATATCTAAAAAATATTTATTTCATAATCTATACCAGATATAAAAAATACTTTTCTCCGATCGGAGGGCTAACTGAATATATATTTATTATTAAACGTAGTCCGACATATATGATTCTATAGATTCACTACTGTAGTGATATATATATAGCGAGGTAGTCAATATATATAGCTAGTATATTATAGTTATTGATATATATATAATATTATAAGTATATATTATGTAGTATGATATATAGTATATTAATTAGTAGTTATTATGTATACTACGTGAAATTTGGACTATCAGTGGGCAGTCCATATCTCCTGAATCCTGAACACACGCCTTCCTACTTGCTTTCTCGAACGAGTTTTGTAGTTGTTCTTTCGTGTTATATGGTGGTTGGCTGTAGCAGGATAATTAGTACCACTATAGGGAGATTAAATTCATAATCAGTAGCTTTGTAGAGTTTCTAAACTCTTAAATTTATATATATAGCTATACGTGATGGTATAATGCATGTAGTTGTAGCTACATATATATATGCTTATAGACGCTATATGTAGATAAGTACTCAAATATATACATAGACGCCGGAGTATGAGTATTACTAATATTAGCGGTGGTATATCGGTGATGTATAATATAAATTAAGTGCTTAGGATATATATCAGATATACAGTAAGTATATATAAGGATATGAAGCTAGCTGTATAGAGTATATAAAGGTAGGTGGGATAACATGCAGAAGGATAATGCGATCTCGATGTCTGTCCAGGGCTTCGAAATAGTTTTGAGCTGGCCTGTGCGGACGCAACGCGGAGCTGGCGACGCGGCGGGACGATCGGACGGCCAGCCACTGGGTAGCGGAGGGGTGGCTGCTTTGAGCGGCGTGGAGGGGCTCACATGCTATGGAGACCCTGGTGGTTAGTCTATATGAAGCTAGGGGAAAAATAATCTGGCCCGACGACAAGGCACAAAGTAACGGGAAATTACATTTCACTGCCTTACACAATGCTAAATGAGTCTTACTCAGTGGTATGTGCAGCATGTCTTTCATTGTTCGAAGACATAACTATTTATATAAAAATAATATATAACAATGATTCTTGTCTATACTGGAAATTGAGACACTTTGAGCCTGGGTAATTAATTAAATAGACCGTCGAACAAAAAGGCTTATCCTCTAAGATTTAGGCCTAAATTTAGGCCTATACGTAGTTTATTGCAGTACCACATTTTTACAGAAAAATAAGGAAGTCAAGGTTTGAAAATATTTTTAGAATGCTCTAGGAATATGTGATTAGAGCTTAGATCGCCCGGGATGAGACAAGAAGAGATTATCCTACAGACACACATATTACAGAGACAGAAGGTTCAGTTTTCGTATAAAGCGGAAAATTGAAAAAAGGTCAAACAATTGTCATGTACCGAAGAAAGACTATGCTCATGAGATGGGCTTTGAGAAAGATTTGTACTTAATAATTGAATATATTTACTAATGGTAGTATAATAATATTCGAGGGCAATAATTAATAAAGAGAAAGCCGAGATTATTTGTAGAGAGAAACTGTTGAAATTAAGTTTTTTTAGTTGAACTCACATCGAGAGAGTGAATGAATATAAAATGGTAGAGTGAATACGATTGGGTTCTATATTTTTTTAAGGATAAAGTAGACATTAGAAAAGAGTTTATATACTAAATATAACATGCTTATAGCTGTAGCAAGAGAACGGAACTTATATTTTTTCTTTTTGATATCTGTATGATCATGGCTAAAAGAAATGATGCTAGAAGCAGTAAAGGTCATAAATCAGAGGACACCAGGTGGCATAGCTGTGGATGTGAGAGGGGTGTCTCAGGGGCTGACCTGTGAGCGTGGATTTACTCGATTTATAGTGGCTGTAAGGTAACACAGTAAGCAAATATGATTTTTTGTAACTGAAAACATCTGGTCGATAGAAGGTTAATATTAGTACAGAGTTAGTTTTAAGAAACTGTGATAGTCTATGAAAAATTTGAAAACAGAGGAGGAAGTATTATACAGTTAATAATAAAGTTCTTTTGTCAACTTGTAGGTAATGGATTGATTTTTATTATAGAAGTGTTTAAGAAACTTATTGAAATATAATTATTAGCTTATATCTTGGAGTGAGTAGAGCAGTAAATCTAGCGGTGCTGTTATATAAAAGCAGAAAAACTGGTATAGTAGGTATGTTAACTTATGCACAGGTCTATGATGTAGGAATGTGTATGTCAGAGTAACATCTCGTCAGCCACTGCGGGTGGTGGAGAGGTCTTGGTGTGATAAGGATAAAATCTGTTGTCGGTTGATGGTAAGGATAAAAGTCTGTGGTGTGTGTGTGTGTGTGTGTAAGTGTAAAATGAGTAAATCTGTGTGTGTGAGTGTAAGTAAATCTGTGTGAGTGTCAGTTAAATCTGCGTGTTGTAATAAATCTGTGGTGTGAGTGTAAGTAAAATCTGTGTATGTGTGTTGTGGCTTGTGTGGTCGATCGTGTGTGTGTGTGGGGTAGTGCGGCTGTGAATCGACCCGCGAATAGCATGTGTTAAGTGTATAATGTAAGTGTCTATGGGTAAATGTAAGTGACATAGTGAATGTGTTGTAATAAGTGTCATAGTGTATGTGTGTATAATTGTCATAGTGAATGTGTGTTCTAAAATAATAATAACAATAGGCATGAAGTAATAACACTAAGTAGAATAATAAAAATAAAATAATAAAAAATAATAGAAATAATAAAATAATAATAAAAATAAATAGAAATAGATTTTAAAATAAATATAAAACAAAATAAAAAACATCATGTTAATAAATATATAGTGAGTTAAAAAAACAGAAAACATATGATTAAAGCAGTAAAGCGAAAAGTTAAAAGCAGTAAAGCAGAAAAAGGGTTAAAGCAGTAAAGCAGAAAAGTTAAAGCAGTAAAGCAGTAAACAAAAGCATACTAATCCCCCCTAAGTGTCTATGTAACACCTCTATGATTTACTGATTTCTGCTTTAAGGTATGTAATGTATATGAGTTAAAGCGGTAAAGCAGAAAGTAGAAGCAGTAAAGCAGGAAAGTTAAAGGCACAGTAAGAGACAGGTATGTAGATAACAAGACACGAGAGCGCGATACTAATTCCATTGTGAGGTGTGTTAGGTAACACGGAGTTTCATTGATTACTGGATTTACGAGCTCTTAAGGTTGTAATGTTAATAAATATGTGAGTTAAGTAGTAAGCCCAGTACAAGGGACAATAATATAGTATTAAGAGCATATAAGAAGGCATAATGAAGTTAAAGGCAAGTAAGAAGTCATGAGTTAAAGCAGTAGAAACAGTAAACAAAAGCTACTCAAATCCCCCTAGGCTGTTAGGTAACACCGTCTGATTGATTTACTGATTTACTGCTTTTAAGGTATGTAAAATATGTTTTTTATAAAATTTCGTACAATTGTAGTAAAATAAAATGTTAATATATCAGACACTCTGGATTTTATTTCTTCTAACAAATGCAATTTTTTTTATAAAAATTTATAAATTAAATAAGTACTAAGTAAAATTTTTAAAAGATGTCTCTAATGAGTTACAGTTTTAGGTTCGCGAAATGTTTTTAATAAAAATGTTTAAGTGCCTAAATTAGGGTGGGCTAAAAATTGACCCATGGAAGACCAAAGGGTGGTCGTGCTGTTGACCGCTTGTGTATAAGTGTAATGTAAGTGTACGTGTCTATGGTGAGTGTAAGTTTCAATAGTGAATGTGTGTATAAGTGAATGTGTGTGTGTATTGTGTGTGTGTGTGTTTGTGCCCGGTTTGTGTATAAGTGTAAATGTAAGGTGTCTATGGGTAAATGCAAGTGTCATAGTAAATGTGGGTGTATAAGTGGCATAGTGAATGTGTTGTATAAGTGAATGTGTGAATAAGTTGTCATAGTGATGTGGTGTGTGTGTGGTGTGTGTGTACTTAAGTATTAAATAAATGTGTGTGTGTGTGTTGGTGTGTTTGTGTGTGTGTGTGTGTTTGTGTGGTGTGGTGTGTGTGTGTTGTGTGTGTGGTGTGTCCACGGATGGAAACTAAGTTAGGAAATAGATCCATCCAGGTCAGGTCCTACAATGACCCTCATGTAGCACGATACCTACCAAAGGTCTAGGCATCAGTTACCTGGATGAGCCTCAAGGCGGGGTGGGGCTAAGGGTGCAGGTGTAGGGATTAGGTGTAAGGCTAGGTGTAGGTGTACCGGGCCTAGTTGTAGGTTAAGGTTAAGGTTAGGTTGGTTAGTTAGGTTAGTTAGGTTAAGGTTAGGTTAGGTTAGGTCAGGTAGGTGCAGGTGTAGGCTAGGTGTAGGCTGGGTATAGGGTATCCGGCTGTCAAGGCCGAAATATCATGGTCAAACAAGGTTATATATAATATATCATATACTACATGTGTGTGTTTGTGGTGTGTGTGTGTGTGTGTGTGTTGTGTGTGTGGGTGTGTAGAATGAATGTATGTATGTTAGGATAGATTCAAAACAGGTCAGGTACCTACATGACCTCATGTTAGCCCAGATACCTACCAAAGGCTAGGCAACAGTTACCTGGATGAGCTCAAGGCGGGGTGGAGGCTAGGTGGCAGGTGTAGGGATTAGGTGTAAGGCTAGGGTAAAGGTGTACGCTAGGTTAGGTTGTTAGGTTAGGTTAGTTAGGTTAGGTTCAGTTTTTGTATTTTAGATTTTGTTTCTTCATTCGCACACCCCGTGCTAATAATGCTAGGTGAACGAGCTATAGGTAATGATTCCACGTTTGTCTTCGAAATCGGTTTAGATGCATTAGAGAAAGTATATTCAAATAAAATACATTATAAAATATTGTAAATGTTATAAATGCTTTTATTTTACAAGTTTAAATTGTATATTATGAATTAACTCCTATATGTACAATATCCTGTACGAAACATATAAAACGAAAAAATATAAAAACTCTTCGAGAGAGGAAGGTGTGTTCAGGATTTCAGAGAGGATGGCCAGATAGCATTTATATATATATAATATATATATAATATATAATATATATATATATATATATATATATATATATATATATATAATATATATATAGTTATATATATATATATATTATATATATTATATATATATATTTATATATATATATATACTATATATATATATATATATATATATATAGTATAGTAATATATATATTAGTATACAGTTAGTGGAAATAAATAAATTGGAACTAAGTTAAATAATAAATAAATTATATCAGTTAGCCCCTCGGAGAAAAATATTTATTATATTCTGTATAAATATTAAATAAATATTTTTATTTTATTTAATTAAAAATATGTTAAATTATTTTTATTATAAATTTGAAAAGCTATGTATTATAACTTCAGGCTATCTTATCTATGAACAGTTATTTGGGAAGATTAATAAGGGCATGGAGTTTTTTGAAAAACTCGAATTTCCTTATTTATTTAGAATCCCTTTTGCACCTTTAAGGTGAAGAGGAAGCTCTTGTACAAGGGCTGTAAAGAATATAGTTACATTGCAAGCCTGGCCAGCTTGATGGAACAATATTCCTTTACAATATTTTTTAAACAAAAAAACCCAAATAATTCCCTTTCGCATAAAAGCGCTATTTTGTTAAAGGCTTATATATATATATTATATAATATATATATATATATATATATATATATATATAATGATATATATAATAATTTTATAATATATATATAGTATATATATTATATATATGTATGTATATATAGTATATATATATATATATATATAATATGAAAGCGTATATATGAATATATATATATATATATATAGTGAAAGATGAATTTGAAAATATAGTATGGTTCTCGGAGGTCCTATAAAATATTTGGTATAAGTTTTAATAAAAAACGAAGTGTTTTCGTAAAAATATAATACTTGCCTTGAACTCTCGTTGTTTCAGTTAAAATAATAATAATTACAACGTATGAAAGTACACCTTAGCTATTGGCCTTGCTACTTAGCGGTTTCTTGCGCGTGGTTCTTTGGCTACGAAAGCGATCGGACTCCGCGGAATTTGTTAAAAAAACGCGACGAATGGCGAACGACGATGACTGCGACGATTAAACGCGACGAACGCGACGATGAATTTGCGATTCATCCCGACGATGATTAACAAAACGCAATATAAAACAAAATAGCGGACGCAAGTCAACAAGGTTATTACCATTAAAAAAAAAAAAAAAAAAAAAAAAAAAAAAATAAAAAAAAAAAAAGGAGGGTTATAAAAAAATGGGGGTTCCAAAAATGGACCCCAAAAAAAAAAAGAGTAAAATATTCAAATAAAGGGGGATTCTCAAAAATTTAGGGGGGGCGGGCCATATAGGGGGGTGACACGTAACGCACGGATGCTGCAACATCCGGCTGGCACAAACCCCTTCTCGAAAGGTGCCAAAATTACGGTGACAAAAAAGGTCAAGGTCAGGTAAAAATTTGGGTTATCATTTTTTACCCCAAGGGAGGCCTCCAATATGGAGTAAAAAATTTGGGTAATCATTTTTTCCCCCAAAGGACACTACCGAAATGGCCCTCCTACTACTTATCTATATATATATATATAGTATATATATATATATATACTTTTATATATATATTATGATATATTATATATATTATAGTATGTATATATATATATATATTAATATATATATATTATATATATATAAATGAATATATATATATAAGTATATAGATTAATATATATTATTGACCTCGATAGTATATATAGTTATATATGATATATATAAATTATATATATATATATATATAATATATTAAATATATATCATATATATTATAATATATATATATATATATATAATATATATATATATATATATATATATATAATATATAATAATAATAAATATATATATATATTAGTATATAATATATATATATATAGTATATATATACTAGTATAAACTATATATATTAGGCTGTATACAGATAAGTCAGGAATTTTATGATTTGTTCAATTCATTACTTTGAGAGAAAATAAAACAATTTAAAAATACATGTGAACATAGTTTTGCTACCGTTTTGAGTATTTTCATGCAATAGTGGCCAATGTCCGAAAATGGGACGGTCCGTTTTGGGTACCAGTCCTTAGGATGAATTTTAATGAAATTAAACCGAGCAGTCATCTAAAGCCTATGGAAGATAAGAACAAGTGCCATATCATTAAAAAAAATTGCAGCCGAATTATGGCCGTTAATGGGTTAAGTTA
This sequence comes from Trachelipus rathkii, assembly GCA_015478945.1. Taxonomy (NCBI): domain Eukaryota; kingdom Metazoa; phylum Arthropoda; class Malacostraca; order Isopoda; family Trachelipodidae; genus Trachelipus; species Trachelipus rathkii. Next base: position 9,310 of record JABUQX010117766.1, read on the forward strand.
GGCTAAGTGCATCATGTTCTTCAAAGCAGATTTCTAGCTGGAGGGGTTTTGTCTGCAGAACCTCTATGTCACTAATTATTTGCTCCATCTCTTCACGCGTAACCACTATCTCTGCAATCGGTATCTGTTCTTCTTCCTCTTCGTACAGCACCGCGCATCTGCCTTTAAAAGTGGTGGGTATATGATCCATATGACAGACGTTTCTGCTGAGCATTCCACCTAAAGGCTGCACCAAAAATTTGCACCGTTATTCTGTTGTAACTGCAGACAACTTGAAGATAATTTTTTTAATTTAGTTGTTTCCTTATTAATTTGGAGTTATAATTTTTTTCAACATTACGTTATTATTTCATATTGATTTTTACTGACCTTATGCTCAATGCCAAATTGTTGATGAATATCCGTAGTATTGTTGGCTAGGACTGTGCTGGTCTGAGAAACAGATAACTCTCTAGACAGGCACAAGGACAGAGCTCTCTCTCTCTTCAAAGTATTTTCAAATTAATCCAGTGAACCGCCATTCCCAGAAAACTCCCTGTTTTGTTGTTCCCTAGTCCACTGTCTGTGGTTGTGGCCATAACTGACTAGCTGATAATGTTTGGTTTAATCAACGCCTTCCTTATGGTGCATATGACATCAAAATCCAATCATAACTTTTCTTCAGAAGGGGATAGGTGGAAATCAGGCTCAG